>CACVKS010000039.1:0-34343 GCA_902749335.1 Acanthamoeba triangularis
GGGAGGATGTGCTGCGCAAGCAGATCTCGATAGCGCTTGGCATCCAGCCTGCCTTGGAAGATGGCGATGCCGCAGGTGCCTCGGCGAGAAATGGCGCCGAGGACGAAGGCCTGCGGACCTCGGGCAGGACCCTCGAGCCACTCTTCTGCGACGGACTCCCCCCTCTTGGCCCAAACACGACCTCGAGGCTCAGAGCTGTTGATGGTGGTGATGTCGAGGAAAACGGCGCGGGCCCAGACCCAATTCCGGCGCTTTCGACACCACTCGAGCCGACGGCGAAAATCTGCCTCCGTCAGCTTGGGCCGCCTCTTCTTGGTTCGTGGCCGATATCCGAGCCTCTTCCTCTCTTCGAGGGCTGTGCGTGGGGATATGTTGACCCGCAGCTTCTGCTTGGCCAAGGCCGCCAGCTCCTTCCCGGTCGCGCTCCGGTGCTGTCGGACCAGGGAGCCGAAGCGAATTCTCTGGTCCTTGCTCAGCTTGAAGGGATGACCAGAGCGTGGGAGGTTGTCCACGTGACCGAACGTGGCCTCCTTCTTCAGGATGGCCCGCACGGTGCTCTCGTGGCAGCCGACTCTCCGCGCGACCGCGCAATTTGTGAGGTGCAAATTTTTCTTCAAGTTTATGATCTCCCAACGTTGACGCTGGGAGAGCTCACGCTTGCGCCCTCGAGCCATTGGACTTATGAAAGAAGAGAGAGAACAAGCTCTTCTTGATGGCCAGGTGGAAGCCATTTGGCTGAGATTTGCCTGACTTGATGGGTGAATGGTGGTTTGATAACTCGGGAATAATAACCGCGTGGGTCGTACCACCCCCACTGTGTGCTGTGCGGTGTGTGCGGTGGCGTGTGCGTGTGTGGTGACCGCTCACCCTTTTTGCGTGCAGCGGCGCCCTCGCACATGAGCAACCGCGAGTACATGATCATCTCCTACAAGACCGACCCCGAGGCCGTCAGGCGGTGGGTGCCCGAGCTCCTTCAGCCCGACGACAACATCCACCTGTCCTGGGTCAAGACCGAGAGCTCTGGTACGCAAGATTGTGAGAGCTCACTCAGCCCCGGCCCAGGCCGCTAACGCGTCGTTGCTGTGTCGTGTGTCGTGCGGTCCGCAGGCTACGGCGTGTATCAGAAGATGACCGCGTCGGTGGGTTGCAAGTACCAGGGCGAGGACTGCACCTTCCCGCTCATGGCCATCGTCAACTGGTACCAGTGGCCTTCGATTAATGGACCCCACTCCTCACATTCCTGCACGGCACTGACCTGGACCGCGCGCGACCACCAGTTCGTCGGCCATCACCGCTGGCAGGGAAGTGCACGGCCAGCCCCAGAAGTTCGGCTTCCCATCGCTGGTATGAACCACTCTTCTCTTTTCTCTTTTGATGGTCGGTTGAGCTAACTACTGCCATTTTTTCTAACTCCTATGTGTGTCGTGGCTGGTTCGGACATAAAAACCTCAGACGGTGGACAAGGACACGCTGTATGGTGAGACCAAGTACGGACAGCAGGAGGTGGCGACCGGCAGCATGGTCTACAAGCACCACCGCCTCGACCTGTCCCAGGCCTACAAGTTCTTCGAGAAGCCCGAGATCAACCTCAAGGTCATCCCCAGCGTCACTGGTACGCACGACACACACGACACACACGACACACACGACACACGACCCGACACAACTTAACTCATTGTTTTGCTGATCGCAGGCGAGGCGGAGATCGCGCAGCTGATTAGCCTGCTGCCGAAGGATGTCAAGATCAAGGACGCCTGGCGCGGACCCGCCCGTCTCAACATCATCCCGCACGTGGTACGCTACTCCTCGAGCTCTGCCCCCCCCCTTTTGGGTTTGTTGTTGACCTCGAGCCTCCTTTTGCGATCACCAACAGAACGCACCCTTGGCTGGTACGTTCCACATCAGTACTTGTTAATGGCCCTGTGTTGCGCACTCACCCACCACCGAACATGCCACACTAGATTTGCCGGTCATAGAGGGAACCTGCGAGGGCCACTACATTGTGGTGGAGGACATGGTGCTGCCCGAGGGCACCCTCATCCACGACTACACCCTCGATGCTGGCAAGGAGAAGTCCGAGCCCGCCCACGACTCGGCCGCCGCGCCCCAGCCGACCGGAGACGCGTCGGACAGCAGTGCCACCAAGGAGGAGCGCTTCCGCCACAGGATGGAGCGCTTCTTGAAGATGGAGAGACTGGAGCAGTGATCGGTTGAATGAGAGAATGGACAGCAGCACACAGTTGCTTTTCCTCTTGTAGCCAAGATGTGGGTTGGCAGCTCCACGCGCGTTGGCAATGCTTTTCTTTKCTTTTTGRTTTGGTGTGGGCGCTACACGAKCTCGAGGCCTGGGTGTTGTTCCATGACCTCGGCCTTCGTTCGGTTGCTGATGCCCTCGCGTCCGAGCACTATCTTGGACAGCGAGGGACAGAGCTCTGGCGCTTGCCTGTGTGGCCACGACACACGACACGCAACTCGTTAATAAGCAATGTCATGGGTCTATGAGGGGTAGGTTGGTCAGTACCGCAACACGGGGGCGTCAAAGTTGGGGCAGCCGGGGACCGCCAGCGTCTCCAGGTGCTGGAGCACACGCAGGGCCTGCGTGAAGGTGGCCGACGACAGCTGCTTGCAGTGCGACACCTTGAGGTCGATCAGATTCTTGCCGCACCTCATCAGCACCTGCGCGTGTGCGGTGTCAGTTAAGCGCAACACGTTGCCATCCGCTGATGCGAAGCGAATGAAAAAGAGTACCTCGAGAAGGGCCTCGTCGCCCATGGAGCACATGGACAGGTCCAGGTCGCGAATGTCGGTGCAGGTCTGCGCCAGGCAGCGCAGCGTGGCGTCCCGGATGCTGGTCGACTGGGCAAACACCACCGACGACAGGTTGGGCATCCTGAAACAACCCAAGTTGTAAGCGCGCGTGCGTGTGCGCGTGCGGTGGTGCGTGCGTGTCGTGCGTGTGTGTTGTACCTTCGGACGAGGCTGACGGCCATTTCCTCGGGGAACTGGGGGCAACTGGACACGAAGAGGTACTGCAGGGTGGGCAGCGCGGTGGTCCGTATCTCCGGCCCTTCGTCGCTCGAGCCCGGCAAGCCCAGGTTCGCGCAGCCTTAAAGGGACCCGTTAAGGTGGCGGTGTGATTTTGTTAAGGTGGCGAGTGGTTGTAAGGTGGCGGTCGCGGTGGCGGTGGTACCGGAGAGGAAGAGCTTGGCGAGGACGGGCAGGTTGTCGAGGAGGTGGTGCACGCAGCGCATGTTGGTGACCTTGAGGCAGTTGGACAGGATGAGCCACTCGAGCCGCGGCAAGAACCCTGTGCGCGGTGCGACCACACGAGCGGCCGGGCGGCGCGTGAGGCAATGACCCGCAGCACGACACACAGCACGCCACGCAGCACGACACACGGCACGCGCAGCACGACACGCGCAGCACGACACGAGAGTACCGTTGGCGAGGTGCATCACGCCCTCGTCGCCGATGTTGGTGTCGGAGAAGGTGAGGTAGGTCAAGCAGGAGAGCCGCGCGATGTGCCCCAGGTTGCTGTCCCTCACATGCGCCGAGCGCGACACGTCCTGAGCGTGTGCGTGTGCCATCGTGCGCGTGTCGTCGTGCGTGTGCCATCGTGCGTGTGCGTGTGCGGTCAGGGTAGAGGCACAACGCCGAAAGGGGAGAGGGGAGGAGGCGCGCGGACCAGAGCCTGGAGGCTGTGCATGGCGGACAGGCTCTCTTCGCCAAAGGTGGCGATCAAAGGGTTGCACCCGGACAGCTCCAGCAGCTTCATCCCCTGGCAATGCCTGGTGCCGCCAAACAACAACAATTAAAATTGAAAATTCAAAACAAAATAGAATAACACCAAAAAAAATAAATTTTTATAAATAAATACAAAATTTCATATATAGAAAATTAATATTGTAGGGAAAAAAGGTGAGGGTCGTGGTAGTAGTGGTACTCTTGGAGGGCGTGGATGACTTTGCCCGTGACGAGCTCGCAGTTGGCCAGGTAGAGCGTGTTCAGCGAAGGGCACTGACGAGCCACCTCGCACAGGGACAGATTCGTGACCCGCACGCACCCGGAAAGGTTCAACACCTGAACGAGAGGCGAGTGATGACGATGTTGATGACGTTGGTTGCAGTTGATGATGATGATGTCGTTGGTGGTGGTGGTGGTGGTGGTGGTGGTGGTGTGAGGAGGAGGTGGTGGTGGTGTGACGAGGGATCGTGGCGAGAAAACGCACGTTGAGTTCCTTGCAGTAGTAGGCGATCTCGAGCACTCCGATGTCGGTGACGAGGGAGCAGCTCGACAGATAGAACGCCCGCATCTCACGGCAACTGCGCGCAAAGGCCTGAACCGTTTCGTTGCTCACCACGGGGCAGTTGGACAGATACAGCGTCCGCAGTCGCCGGCAGCTGGTCGCCAAAAGGGACAAAAGAATTTCAAATGTTTAAATTTCAAATTGAATACTACTCAAAAATTTAGCAATAAAGAAGAAAAAGTAATAGAATATAAATAATACGAATGATATAAATAATACAAATAAAGTTGTACCTGGCGCCGATCGCCCGCAGGGTTTGGTCCGAGGCCGAGCAGCTGGTCAAATCGAGGAACTGCAGCATCGAAGCGCACGACGCAGCAGCTGCAGCACGACACGCGACCAACCACAATCAACGACACGACACGACACGACACGACACGACACGACACGACACGACACGACACGACACGACACGACACGACACGACACACGGTTGTGCGGCCCGTAAGCTCCCATGGGAGGGGCAGGTACCGATGGCGGCCAGAGCCGAATCGGCAATCCTCTTGCAGCGGCCGAGGCCGAGCTCCTCGAGCTCGGGGGCTCGAGCCAGGAGGCGGGCGAGACCGCCCGATGCCGCGGTGTCGGATAGACGGCAGCGCGAAAGCGACAGCGCTCGCAGMGCCGTGCAGTGYTCCGGAAGCACCCCGAAGATCGACGCATTGGTGATCTGCCCCCAGCGTAGTACCCAYYRGTSAGCRCCAGAGTTCTTTTGATGACACCACACGCACACGCAGTCGTACCTTGGGACAGGCGAAGRCGATCAGTTCTTGCAGGTCCTTGCAGGCCTGCGCGAGCGAGACGATTGCGGCATCGCTCACGTTCGTGCAGCGGGTGAGATCGATTTTTCTGCGCCACGTCAGATGGTGGTGCCCGGCACGCACGCACGCACGGGGGTCAACGTGGAGGCAAGACACGCTCCTGGACACCAGAGCTGGTGGTGAGTCCGTACCGCAGATTGGGGCAGCAYTTGGCCACGGTGGCGACCACTTGATCGTTGACCCGCGGGCAGCGCGTGATGTCCAGGCTCGTCAGCGGCAGCCCCGCCCCATCCGCCATTTGACCTGCACCACACACATGCCCATCAGACGAACACGAAGCACATCTAGACAACACGACACGACACGACACACACAACACGCACACGCACCACCGCACACGACACGACACGACACGACACGACACACACACGATAATACCTGACAGTTCGGTGAAGAAGGCGATGAGGTCCTTGGAGGCCATGTTGACGCACCGCGAGAGGGAGAGGTGAGTCAGGTGGAGGCACGGCGTCGCCAGGATCCGCTCCAGGGTGCGCCGGGTGAGGTTCTCGCCGCCGGCCAGCGACAGCTGCCGCAYCTCGGGGTCCAGGAAGCGCCCCACGTTGTCGTCGCTYAGCACCTTGCGACTGATCGCCGTCGCCAGCAGCGACTCGGCGATCGGCTGCGGCAGCGTCGAGCCGAGCGACAACGACAACGCCGCCGCCGACGACGACGACGAGTCCAGGCGCAGGTGCGACATCATGTGGGTCATGACGGCGTCGACGCAGAGGTCCTTGAGCGGCAGGAGGCCCTTGACCAAGGTCTGGCCGCGGGGCCTGGCAGTGGTGGGGAGGAGCTCGAACTCGTAGATGGAGATGAGCTCGTGCGGCTGCACGTCGCCGTAGATGTCGCGCAGGATGGCGGCCAGTTCCTCGCGGCCGCTGAACCCGTCGCGTCTGGCGTCCGCCTCCGTGATCGCCGCGTAGGGCTTCACCTCGAGCGCCTTAATGCGCAGAGACCCCACAATTTCTGATGTGGTGCCACACATAGGCACGCATTGAGCACGCGTGTGCAGTGTGTGCGGTGTACACTAGAAGAGAGTACCCTGGGAGGGGTTGAGTTGTAGAGGCAGCACAGGGGCCGAAGGGCAGTGGATGTGGCCCGGGAAGTAGCGGATGGTGGTCGTCTTTTTGCCGCTCGCCACCAGAGGATAGAACGCTTCTCTGTTTTGTTTTTGGTTTTTTTTTTTTTTGTTTATTATTATTATTATTGCTCGGCCTACACAAATCCACCCAAGAAAAAGTATGGAGGCAAAAAAAAGAAGTACACGTCAGCTTTTGCGGTTCTCTGGAACCGTGTGACGTGGTATCTTTTTCTTTTTGTGAGTGTTTGGGGGGATTTGCGTCGGCCGAGCAATATTTAGGGAGTCTCGTGAGAGAGCTGACGAAAGGGGGCGGCTAAGATCTGCGCACGAACCTCAGACCGATAACGGGACGAACGTGGAGGGGCACATTGGGGAAGTCGATGCGCAGCTGGGTGAGCAGTTGCGCAGCGTCGTCGGCATGTGTGCACACCAGATCGTGCGTCAGAGATTCATCCTTGGGTTTGTCACCAAAGGCGCTCGGTGCGATGCACAGCCTGTACCTATGCAGCTGCTGCATCTTCTGTTTTATGTTCTCTTTCTCCATTTTTTTTTCCCTTTCTTCATAAAGTCCACCTGTTGTGGCACTATATATATTGTTCATCCATTAAGTATTGCAGGCGCCGTAGTTAAGTGGTAAAATTCTCGCTTAGGGTGCGAGAGGCCCCGGTTCGATTCCGGGCGGCGCCCCACTCTCTTTTTTAATCAATTACAAGGTGGTTCTTGCTTGCAAGCAACAGTTGTGTGCCGTCCGCTGCAGGCCAAGCGCGAGCTGCGTTGCTCACGAACCGTTCGGACACTGGAGGAAGGTGCTAATCCGGTGGCGGTGTCCTGTCTTCGGCCGACATGCACTCACTCTCCTGCTCCTCGATGGGCATGTTCCTCCTGCGTTTAGAGGGACTGCCGTGCCGATCGCCCATCGAGTTTGCCCGTACTCTCTCCACAAGCGACAGCACTTCGGACAGGCTCATGGCGAGATCATCGACCTCGCTCTTGTTCCTTGTGCTGCCGCTCGAAGAGGCCCTCCGCTCTCGTCCACGCGTGACTTCGCCCTCGTCGTTTTCGCCTTCGTCTTCATCGTCATCTTCGATCACTCGTTCGGCGTCTTCATCAAGTTGCTTCTTGTAGAACGCAACAATCTCCTGCGCCAAGGGGCGCAGCTGCGTTGTGAGTAGCCGCTCCTTTTCCTGGATCCAGAACTGCCATTCCTTGAGCGCGGCAGACATCGCATCGAAACCGCTGGCACTACGCCACAGCTGGATCTTCTCCGTGGCGGCCGCCTCGGCGCGCTTCACCTCGGCCGACACCGCCAGTAGCCGATCAAATTTGTCATCAATGTCTGAATCATCCGGACCGCCCATGGACGACTGCCTGCTCTTGCGCTTGCCCACCTTCCTCGAAGTAGGAAGATCCCCCTCCATCGCAAGGTTTCCCTCGCCTTCCTCCATTAGCAATCTCTCTTGTTGTTGCGTCCTTGTGGTGATGATTTTTCGTTTTCATTTTCGCGCCCCTCAGTAAACTATCTGAAGAATTTCGGGCCCGAAAGAGCCCGACATTTTCCTCATTCCAGCTAGAGCTATGTGGCCTCTCTGTCGGCCTGTTGCGGCACAAGGACGCCGAGTGGATGGCACAAATGGAGACCACTCTGCCACCAGGGGTGGCGGCACTACCTGTGCATTATGTGGAGCGCGCAACAGCAGTCGGCGCTACGGTGACCAACAGCACGGGCGAGGATTTATCGTTCGAGAAATTCTATACTTCGATCTACATCAACATGGCGATCGGTGCACTCTGCATCGTTGGCTTCTCTCTCATCCACAGGCGCAAAATGTTCGGCCTCTACCGATTCTACGCCCCACGAAAGAAAGCGATCGACAATCCCATCTCGGCCACATTCTGGAAGAGCTTGGTCCTTTGGGTCTGGCAAAGCTTGAGGTGCGCCTTCCTTCATCAAGCAACACCACTCATCAATCAATTATAATTTATAATAATCTATTTTCATTCAGAAAAATTAAATTAAAATAAACACAACAGATACACGGATGACCGGCTGTGGCGAACGCACGGCCCAGACGCACTGGTCTATGTGCAGTTCATTCGGCTGTGCCTCGGGGTACGCAACGACCACCTGCCCCGTGCGCTTGCCTCTTCGTTCGTGTCCGACTCTAACGCCACGCAATAATGATGGTGCAGATGAGCATTGGGCTGCTGTTCGTAGGCCTGATCATCGTGCTCCCCATCAACTACTCGGGCGCCAACGACTACAAGGTGACCGAAATGGGCCGCTTCACCATCTCCAACCTCCACGACGACGATCCCAAGATGATCGCTCATAGTTGCGTCACCTTCCCCCATGCGCCCAAGCGCACGTGCCCTTTCTTTCCTCCTAACACACACACACACACACACACACACACACACACACACACACACACACACACACACACACACAACTGCAGTCGTGTTCACCTACCTGTATTCCTTTGCCGGGTACGCCATCATGTGGTGGAGCTACCGGCACTATGCCGTCGTACGCCGGCGGTACATGGACCGGTAAGTGGTTTGCGCCCCGCCATCACGCGCCACAGCCGCGCGCGCTCACCTTCTGCGCGGCCACGTCTTTGCAGGAGTGAGCCGCGCAGCTTCACGCTGCTGCTCAGAAACATCCCCGATCGCCTGATGGACAAACCCGAGCTTCAACGATGGTACCGTGTGTGTCGTGTCGTTGGTCGTGTCGCGTGTCGTGACGTGTGTCGTGTGACGCTAACAGGCGCACAAAAATGCGCTTAGGTTCGAGGACCACATGCACACGAAAGTGGTGGACGTGCAGTTCGTCTACTCGGCGCAGTCGCTGGACCGGCTGAAGCAGAAGCGGAATAAGTACCTGGACAAGCTCGAGCGGGCCGAGATCACCTACCAGCGGAGGAAGCAGAAGAAGGAAAAGCGCGAGCAGACCCAGTCCCACGACGTCGGCTTTTGGGACGGGTATCGAACCCTCACGCGTCGTGCGTGTGCGGTCGTGCGTGTGCGGCGTTGCGTGTGCGCTTTCTGAAAAAGCGTTATTGTTGTTATTTTCCTAGCGTGGTGGACCGCGTCAGCGATTGCCTCTCGTGCAGCTGCTTCCGATCCAAGAAGAACGAGTACCAGACGCTCGACGACCTTCGGCCGGTCAAGCGGCTCGGCTTCTTCGTGTTTTCCTACTGCGGACCCAAGGTGGACGCCATCACCTACTACCGGGAAAAGATCAAGAAAGTCAATCGAGTCATCAAAGCTCACCTCAGGTGCGTTTCCATTCTTGTCTCATACGCGTATTGTCTGTCTGCGTGCGTGCGTGCGTGCGTGCGTGCGTGCGTGCGTGCGTGCGTGCGTGCGTGCGTGCGTGCGTGCGTGCGTCGTGTGTGTCGTGTCGTTGGTCGTGTAACCAACGCGATTCGCGCCTTGCAGGTCGTCGGTGGTGGAAAAGAGATTCAAGAAGGCGCACTCGGCCTTCATCACGTTCGATTCGATGTATCCCGCCCGCGCCCCGCCGCAGCCCTTCATCGATCCCCACCTCATGAAAATCGAAGCAGCGCCCGGTATCTTATGCCCCCACTGCACGCACGCACGCACGCACGCACGCACGCACGCACGCACGCACGCACGCACGCACGCACGCACGCACGCACGCACGCACCACCGCACACGCACAGGCACACACCCCCTCACCGAGTCGTCTGCAGAGCCGTCGGACGTCAATTGGGAGCAAGTGACGATCCCCTACTTCTCGCGGATCGTGCGTCAGCTCCTGGTCAGCGGGGCGCTGACGTTCTTGATCGTCCTGTGGGTGTTCCCCGTCGTCGCCGTGCAGTCGCTGGCCAACCTCCAGACCCTGTCCAAGGTCGAATACCTCACCTGGCTCCAACGTACGTCATTGGTGTGTCGCGCGTGTGTGTCGCGTGTGTAGCGCTGAGCGCTGACTTGAGCTCTTGTCGAACAACGCAGCGATCATTGATGTGATGAACGACATCAGCCCCCAGATCCTGGCGGTGGTGGAGGGCTTCCTGCCCTCCCTGGTGCTGCTGATCTTCATCTCCATCACCAAGCCCATCATCGAGCTCCTCTACTCGCACCAGGGCGAGTCGAGCTATTCGAGGATCGAGTGGATGACCATGGCCACCTACTGGGGCTTCCTCATCTTCAACGTCTTCCTCGTCTCCACCATCGGTGGCGCCATCTTGAAGGTATTTTTTCTTCTTCTTACGCGCGGCTCACTCTTCACGACGCCACCACTCAACCTCTCTTTGCTCGGACGTGTGCCGTGTGCCGTGTGCCGTGTGCCGTGTGCCGTGTGCCGTGTGCCGTCTGCAGGTCTTGGATGATTTTATTAACAATCCGCGCTCGATCATCAACCTGCTGGCGTCGTCGCTGCCSCAGCAGAGCGGCTTCTTCATCAACTACCTCCTGATCGCCGGTGCGGACGGACCCAACACCACAACGCGGCCGCGGGAGCTCCCAACTTATTATTATTATTAATCTCTCTCTACTTCGCGCATTACTTCTTCCCAAAGGCTTTGGTCGTCTCCCGCTGAAGCTCTTCCGGTTGCCCGCACTCGTCCAGCGCATCTTCACCATCATCCTCTGCCGGCCCGTCACCGAGCGCGAGGTGCGTCCCATGTGGTTGTTGTTTGGATGCTTGACATTCTTTGTTTTTTGTTTTTTGTTTTTGTTTTTTATTTAATTTAATGTTTTAATTTCATTTATTTTTTGGCGTGCGCAGAAGAAGAAGCAGTACCGCCCCGAGTCATTCGACTACTCGCTCGAGGTGGCCGAGGAGCTGCTGGTGCGTCGCCGCCACCTTCGCGCGCGTAGCGGGACCATGGAAAACTCACCTACACCTCGTCGATGTGGTGTCGTCTGGTACCTGACCAGGTCTTCACGCTGACGCTGTGCTACAGCTTGATGGCACCGCTGATCACCATCTTCGGCTTCGCCTACTTCTGCCTGGTGTTCCTCATCAACCGATACAACCTCATCTACGTCAACGAGCAGCGGTGGCAGGGCGGCGGTACGCGAATCTCTCGCACTCCATTCCGCGTTGCCCCGCCTCCGAATTGGAGAGAACAACTGTCAACAGACAACGGACAAGGAGTGGTGTTGTGTGCTGTGCGTCTCACACGCGCGGTTTATTGGTTTTTTTTAGGCACCATGTGGTCCATTGTCTACCACCTCTTCATGGCGGCTATTCTCCTTTTCCAGCTCATCATGCTCGGCATTCTCGGTACGACGTGGCACGACACACGGCACGCACATGGAGTTCGCTCACACGCTCTGTGTCGGGGGGTCTAGGTCTGTCGCAGTACGGAGGCGGCCTTACGCTCGTGGTCCTGCCCTTCATCACGGCCGTCCTGTGGTTTTGGATCCACAGGCACTGGGACCACACCACCACCTGGGGTACGTCGCACCACCACCAGTGCCACACACACGACACTCACGACACTCACGACTCATTCGTCTTGCCTACCAGGACCGCTGGAGGGCACGGACGTAATCAAGCCGCAGTCGTGGGACGAGTTCGTCGGTACGTGTGCTGCGCCCTGGTCCGCTTGGACCAAGCCGGCAACGATTAACAGACGGACGGCCGATCTTTGGTTGAATTGTGTGGTGGTGTGGTGGGGTTCCAGGTGCCTATCTGCAGCCTCCGTTGCAGCGCGAGGAGGAGGACGCGGTGGACAACGGCTGGTACGACGAAGACAACGAGGACAAGTTCACGCAGGAGCGCCAGATCGATGAGTCCAGTCTGGGCGGTGCCGAGCTCTGGAGCTGGAAGACTGCCAAGCTGCAGGACGCAGTCCGGTTCGTCACACGACACACCAACAACAACAACACACACACTACATGGCAAGAACCTAATTGGTGTTCGCAGGCGAAGCAAGAACAGGCTGCTGGGCCAGAAGCCCACGTTCATCTCGCCGCTGCTCGACCCGCTGCTCGGCGACGCCCTCTTGCTCGACCTCACCTCCGACGGCGAAAGCGATGACGAGGCCGGGTCCGCCGACAGCCGTCGAGGGACCTACCAACAGCCGCAGCTCGGCGCCGGCCGTGCGAGCGGCAGCAGCGGAGCCAGCAGTGGGGCGGAAGACAGCGGCAGCGGCAGCCGCAGGCGGCGGTCGGGCTCGAGTGGCGGCAAGACGGAGGAGAGGAGGAGCACCAGCAGGAAGGGCAAGGAGAAGCATCACAGCGGTGGCTCCCGCCGGTCGGTGGAGGACGTGGAGCGGGAGGAGGACCGGAGCGAACGCTACAGCGTGGGCGGCGACGTGGAGCAGGGCGAGGCCGGGTGGAAGCGCGTGAGCGCACGTCACGGCGAAGAAGACTTCATGACGACGACCACGACCGCGACGGCGGCAGCGACGCCGCCGATGGCGAGCCCACGACGACGGCCTATGGAGACTGACGTGACAAACAACGCGGATCTGTCCAGCTCGACGGAGAGCAGCTTCAGCCCCAGCGCCGTCGGCGATGAACGACTCGCCGTCCTGCGTGGCTCCACCGGCGTCTGAATCACCGATTGGGTTGGTTTTTTTGTCACCACACCGCCGCTGTACGCCCACGCAGACAGAAAAGTACTTATTGAAACGTAGGCAACTGGCTGCTGTGCACAATCCTCAGCTGCTGACTTACTTAAGTCCAAGCTTTCACCAGAACTGTTTGATACGTCTGTGGTCCTCACGGCTGGCAATATGAACGCAACAGGTGACCATTCCTTGTTCTGGGCAGTTTTCAACGAGCAAATTTTTGGCGGCAAAATGGTAGGTTTTGGGCGGCAAGACTGGCGACGTTGCCTTGGACTTGCCGCGGACTCGGAAAAAGGCGGAAGAAAAAGACGACACAAACGAGAGGGGAATTCCATTAGCATCATCAATCGATCTCTGCTGGCCTCTCGATCGCTTGGAGCATTTGGAGAGGTGCACGAGGACGATTGAGTTGGCTTGAATTGATAGGATCATCAAAAAAGGAAACATGGGTGACAATCTGCTGCAGAAGGCGATCACCATCGTCACGCAAGCAACTGAGGCCGATAATCGAAAGGAATATGCGGAGGCATTGCGTCTCTACCAGCTTGCTCTGGAGTACTTCATGACTGCCCTCAAATGTACGTCCTCGTTCTCCCTCTCTACCTTTGCCTTCACGGTTTAACATCGGCATACGTGCGTGCACAGATGAGAAGAATGAGCGAAGCAAGCAGGTCATTCGCGCCAAGCTCAAGGACTACATTGATAGAGCTGAGAAGCTCAAGGCTTACCTCAAGGGCAACGAGGGCAAGAAGCCAGTGGCGCAGGGGGGCGGGTACCTTCCCTCCCCGCAAAGTCGTTCTTAGATAGACTGAGCCTTAGCATTTGGTTCCATCAGGGGAGGCGAAGATGATGAAGACGGCGATCCAGAGAAGACAAAGCTGCACAAGGCTCTGCAAGGTTCGTCTCGAATCTGCAGATCTCAGATCCAAGCAATCTTCAAACGATTGAGTTTTTGCTTTCCTTCACCTCTCGCTAGGTGCCATCTTGACCGAGAAGCCCAACGTGCGCTGGGACGACGTTGCCGGTCTGTACGCTGCCAAGGAATCCCTCAAGGAGGCGGTCATCTTGCCGATCAAGTTTCCTCAGCTCTTCAGAGGCAAGAGGAAGCCCTGGAAGGGCATTCTTCTCTATGGCGTACGCTCCTCTCCGCCTGAAGGCAAGCCCCTTTTTACAAAGGACCCACACTCACGCACGCACAGCCCCCGGGTACCGGTAAGTCCTACCTGGCCAAGGCCGTTGCGACGGAAGCGAACTCGACCTTCTTTTCCGTCAGCTCCGCCGATCTGGTGTCCAAGTGGCTTGGTGAGAGCGAAAGGTACGGCGTCTCCTTTCCACTTCGCGAAGACGAACGTGAACACACGTCTAAACCAGCTTCCCCTCTCTTCCTCTCCCATCGCAGGCTCGTGCGGAGCCTGTTCGACATGGCCCGCCAGAACAAGCCCTCGATCATTTTCATCGACGAGCTCGACTCGCTGTGCAGCTCGAGGAGCGACAACGAAAGCGAAGCTGCACGAAGGATCAAGACCGAGTTCCTCGTGCAGATGAACGGCGTGGGCAACGACGAAGACGGCGTGCTCGTGCTCGGCGCGACTAACATCCCGTGGCAGCTCGACGCAGCCATCAGGAGAAGGTACGTGCATTGCCCGCTGGTCGCTCTGTCTTCGCTGCTTTGTGTCGAATCGATCGATTGTCGCGCTTACGCTTAATAACCTGCAGGTTTGAGAAGAGGATCTACATCAGTCTGCCCGACGCGCCCACTCGCGCGCGCATCTTCCAGATCCACTTGGGCAACACACCAAGCAATCTCACAGCGCAAGATTACCGAATGCTGGGCGAGATGACCGAGGGGTATCCAATTGTTGTGGTGTGGTGGTGTCCAATGTGCTCTTGCTCATTTTGTTGCGAACCGCGCCACACGCACACGCAGGTTCTCCGGTTCGGATATTGCTACGTGCGTGCGTGATGCGCTCATGCAGCCGGTGCGGGCCGTCCAGATGGCCACCCACTTCAAGCCCGTGTACGAGGTCGACCACACCAACCCTGCCGTGTCTCGCGAGTACCTCACGCCCTGCAGCGGCTCAGGTACTGTTCTCTCTCTCTCTCTCTCTCTCTCGTGTGATACACTACACGCACGCAACAACCGGCACACGCAGACGTGCGTGCGCATGGCACACGGCACTGATCGTGTGTTGCGTTACCGGACACAGACCCGCTGGCGAGAGAGATGACGTGGGTGGACGTGCCCGGCGAGATGCTGATGGAGCCCCGAGTTACCATGAACGACTTCCTCAAGTCGGTCAAGAACAGGTCCGTGGCCTTTACTTACGCTTCAACACAAACTCCACTCCTCCATGTCATTGACGTCTCTTCTTCTGCTGATGCTGATGATGCTGATCATGATGATGGCTGTGGTGTCTTTTGTAGCAAACCGACGGTGAACACGGCCGAGCTGCAGAAGCAAATCAAGTTCACGGAGGAGTTTGGTCAGGAGGGCTAACAACAACAAGCTACTGCTGCCCCCTTCCAGTACTGTTATTTATTAGACCCTTCTTTTCGTTTGTCTTCTTCCTCCTCTCTTGTCTCTTTACGCATCTCCACAGCTCCATCTCCATCATCTTCGCTTCTTCGCACATGCACGCATGAGGGACCTCTCGTGTCCTCTTGTATAATTTCGCTTCTGGTGCATGTCGTTGCTCCTCTGCTCGTTCATTGTGTATTGTGGCGATGAGCTTGTGTAGCAGCATCTCATCGCCTCCATCATCATGTTGTGTTCACCCAATAAACCAATCAACTCTCCACACAGCAGCGTCTGGACGTCATCTTCAGCCAAGATTTACAAGAAATGGAGAGGGTTGTGTTTACAAGTTGAGCCTTCTTGTTTGTGTGTAGGAGTGTCATGAAGCGATGCCAAAGCGTGCCGAGCCGCTTCGGCCGAGTAGCAGGCTTGAGGTGCGCTGCATCACAACGAGGAAGGTGGATCGGCCCAGCGAGATGCCCACCCCGACCGCTATGCCGATGAAGAGCGGACCCAAGAACAGCGACTTGGTGTCGTTCCATGCATTGGCCGTCCATCGTCCGAATCGCGCTATTCTGCTCCTCGAAGATGCCCTGCTTGAGCGTAGGCTCCTTCTGCCTGCTGCCGAGGTGCTCTTTCGCATCTGACTCGTGGAAAGGACCCCGGACTGCTCATCGATGCCTGCTGGCGCCTCTTCCGACATCGAGTAGGCAAATGTATACTGATGTTCTTCGCTCTGCTCGTAGTCGGCACTGTCACTGTCGTAGTCATCGTTTTCGCTGTCTTCGTCCTCCAATTCGTCGAATTCTGCTTCCCCCTCTGCCTCTTCCGCCATCCTTCCGTCCATCTTCAATCTTTTATTATTATTGTGGAGATCTTTTATCAATTTTGCTTTAAATTTGTTTTTCTTTTCTTGTATTATTTTTATTCCCCTCGCAAACCACAGCAGAGCTCGAACGCGATGGACCTGCAACCGGCAACTTCTGCATCACAAATCTCTCCTTCGTCCTCATCTTCAAATGAAGCGAAGCGACCAGTGGTGATTTTGAGCCGAAGGGAGACCTTCTCGGCCTCGCATCGGCTGCACGCTCCACAGCTCTCCGAGGAAGCCAACCGAGAGCTCTACGGCAAGTGCAACAACCCCAACGGACACGGGCACAACTACACCATCGAAGTCCTCCTCAAAGGCCAGGTACACCATTTTATTTTTATTTTTTATCGAATAAAATCAATTCAATAATAAAAAAAATGCACAATTTAATAACATAGATTTATAAATAAATAGGTGGACGCGGTGACCGGAATGGTGATGAATCTGGTGGAGCTGAAGCAGATCATGCACAAGGCCATCCTCGATCCTCTTGACCACAAGGTGCGTGCCGTGCCGTGCCGTGGTTGCGTTGCGTTGCGTTGCGTTGCGTTGCGTTGTAGTGTGTGCGTTCATGCGTGTTTGTCTGATGGTGGGGCGATGCAGAATCTGGATAAGGACGTGGAGTGGTTCCGGGATCGGGTGAGCACGACGGAGAACCTCGCCATCTACTGCTGGCAGCGGCTCACCGACCTTCTCTCGCCTCCAGGTGCGACCTCACCCCACTCCACCCGTCGTGCCTTACGTGGAGTCGTGTGCGTCTGCATGTGCGTGTGCTGTGGTGTCGTGTGCGTGTTACTGATGAGGGATCGTTGCGCCTCTTCGTGTCCATCACGCCACGCGCAGGCCTGCTGCACGAAGTGCGAGTCCACGAGACCGAGAACAACGTGGTGATCTACCGAGGCGAATAAATGCGTTCCTCTTGTGCGTCGTGCGTCGTGGATCGTGTGTTTATTGTGGCGGCGGCGGAGGAAGCGGGAAGTCGGGGAAGAAGAAGGCGATCTCTCGTCGCGCGCTCTCGTCAGAGTCTGCATGCCGTCGTAATGTGTCGATGCGTGGTGAGTAACACTGAAAGCAGAAGGTCGCCATCGACATGTCACGGGAGCGTCTCGTACCGGATCCGTGTGTAGAGTTGCGGGTATCTGAGGCGGCAAATCGGCCGCGTATGCTGCTTGGGGCCTCCACCCGTGCTCTGCACACAAGTATTGAATACGTTAACCAATTATTAATTTATTTAAATCTATCATTAAAAAAATAATGATAGTGCGCGTACCGTCGTATGTGGGTGGGTCCCATGAGGGCGCGCCATTGTGCAATCGCGTCCTCCCGCTCCAAAATTATTGGAATAATCGGGCCACTACAACAAATCGTGATTTTTCAGCATCCATCCATCAGCATGGATGACAATAGGAAGGGGTGGGACCTAGTCATGAAGGCGACGAGGCGTTGATAGAAAAACTTGCCCTCGTGTTCGCCGTAAAATCGCTCTGCCTCCTCGATTGACATGTCCATGAGCTTGCTTCGCACGATTTCGAATCCATTCAGTTCTACCATGCGCAAAATCTCTTCAAGGGGCGTTTGTGAAGTGATCACTTCATTATGAGCTGTTGGTGAAGAAGATGAGAGGAGGATGTGTGGAGGATTCGCGTAGAGTGACCGGAGGGTGAGTGAGGGTCGTTGCTGGAGAAGGAGCGGAAGGGAGGGCACGAGGATGTCTGGCTTGATGATGCCCAGCGTCAGTTGCCTCCGCTTCATCCTCTTCTGACGGAATAGACAATTCGAAGAACGACAAAAAGGTTCATTGTGGGCCGTTCTCAGTCCTTCGCGTCAGTGATGCCTTCGTTTGAGATCTGGTAGACACACTCGGTCTGCGCGAAGGAGCGTAATGTAAGTGTTGGTGTTCTGTCTTATGAATGCGAGCAGGAAGTCACCTCGGGCAGGCACGGCGAGTCGTAGATCTTGCATATGCGCTGTTCGCCTCTGCCCTTCCTCAGAGACAGGCGAGTCGTCGAGGCGTGAGCGAGCACGTGTCCTCCGATGGGCTTCTTGGCGTCTGCGGGCGAATGTTGGCTGGTGCAAGGTCTGACTTCCGGAAGTCGTCAAGAGTAGGGGCGTACCGGCAACGAACATGGCGCCACCGCCAGGATCGGCGGTCACCTGGTTGGTGATGAAGACGGCGACGTTGAACTCCTCCGCGATCTTCTGCAGTTTGCTCATCATGCGGCCGAGCTTCTGCTGCCTCTCGGCCAGTTCGCCTCTACCAGAGTAATCCACGCGGAACAAAGCCGTTATGGAGTCCACAATCTGTTCACGGAAGTCGAACCGATGAAGCATTCGGTAAGGAGCTGTTCAGTATCGAGTAGCTGGGGGGCACATACCAAGAGGCGATACTGATCTTCGACCATCTTCGCAGCAATCTGGACGATGAGCTCCAGCTGATGTTCGTGCGTGAAGGCTCGAGCGTACACTAAATAAGGCGCACGGGCAGCACTTGATCAGACCTTGGCAAGACCTTAGAAAAGCGCTGATCCCCTCGAGTAGAACGTACCAATGTTGTCGAGCGCAGCTAGAGGGTCCAGGCCGAACCTTTCGGCAATCGGCTTGATCCGTTCGGGGCGGAAGGTGCTGCGCGCAACGGTGTCATAAGCTAGCCGGACGACTCGAGCTCTAAACCAAAGCACACGTACCCCTCGGTGTCGATGTAAGCCACCTTCCCATTGCCTCCGTTCATGTTGAGTGGCAGCTGCGTAGTGACGCACAGTGTGTGACACAGCTGCGTCTTACCAGTCCTGAACTCACCTGACGAAACACGTTGTCAGCTGGCGTTGTCAAGGTGGGGCTTGAGGGATGTTGTACGCGTACCAAAGACTTCGGTGATTGACATGGTCTCGACGCCACCACCGAGAAGCTGATCAAGAGCTGCACAACCCATGGTGATCTTGACGACCTCCTTCCTCTTGTTGAGCATCTCCGACCCAGTCATGAAGCTGGCAAAGTGGAGCTTGCCGGCTGCTTCGAGGATCTTGTCCACCTTGGCCTCTGAGATGCCCTTGATGGCCAGAAGGTTCTATACACGCGTCGTGTAGCGTAAAGGTCGATGAGCATTCGTGCGTGTAGCGGAAATAGAAATAGAGGGTGCGAACCTTTCGGGTGTTCATGAGAAGGCTGGCCACGGTGTGGCATCCTCCAAGCTTGAGCTTCTTGATGTCGGCCACGTTGACGCCGAGGTCCTGCAGCTTATCGATCTCCTGGAAGCCCGATACTTGCTCGGCGCCCGCTTCCTCCTCTCCTTCCTCAACCTCGGCCTCTGCAGCTTCCTTCTCTGCCGCGGCTGCCTGCTCCTTCCTGCATTCGTACGATTGAGTGCCACTGACGGTACATGTACGCGTCCTACTTGAGAGCTTCCCCTTAAGAGGAGGGGTACGTACTGCTTCCTCACAGATCGCGACATGATTGATTCGATGGAAGATTACTTGGTGTTGCTGTCGGAAGCGATGTTGTGCTGTTGGTGAGCGATAGCAAGAAGAGACTGCTCGCCTGCGCCGACGTAGCGAGCCGGCCATCCTTTGCCTGCGTTTCTTGTCTTGTGGTTGTTTCCCGCCTTGCGGTACTGGGGCGAAGAAATGAAAGAGAAATACAGTATTACAATTCATTTCCCTCTCCAAAGAAATGGCCAGTGAGCGCTCGGCCTGAGGCCTCACAAACCACAACCCAACGCCATGGAGATGACGCCGCTCCTGCTGTTGCTGGGGCTGGGACTTTTTGGTGCGTTGCCTTCCCTGCACGTACTACATTCTTCAATCTTTCGTTTTGTTGTCTTAGCTTTATTTTATTTTCCCTATCGCCAGTGGCACTGCCCGGTGTGGCACGAGGCCAGTGCGTGCCTGTGTCCGGCCTGTCTTTCTGCTCCAGCGTCAATTACTCGGTCAATGTATCGTCCTTCGCCAACCCTGGCAGCACACCGCAGGAGCAGGACAAGCTCGTGCAGGCGTGGTACGCCAAGAACGCGCCCGACCAGCTCCAGACCAAGGACTGCCTCGACGCGTGGAAGGCCTACCTGTGCTCCTTTTACTTCCCCAAGGTTCTCACATGTGCACTTCAGCATCCCTCTGGTTGATGTTAACGTACTCTCTACGAACATCTTCTCACACACGCCCGGATATGTTCTTGCCAGTGCCCGTATTGCCGTGAGTCGAATGGTATATGTAGGAGCGCTTGCCTTGCGCTGACGGCCCGGTGCGCGCATCAGGTGCAAGACTTCATGGCAACCTGCTACGGCGGCAATCTCTTCGTCAACGACACCGACAACTCCTCCCTCTGCACGCCCTACACTCTACCCAACACACGACCCGCCGCAGTCATCGTTGCTGCTGACGCCATCACGAAGGCCACGCCGCCCGAGGACGCCCCCGAGGTCGCGCCGCCGCTCTACCAGTGCCAGCTAGTCCCGGAGGCCTACGCCTCATTCTGCAAGCCCACCTGGCCCGTGGCCAGCGCGCCGACCAACTTCGTCGACGTGTGGACGCGGATGGACAACGTGACCCAGCTGCGGTGGAGCACGTTCGCCTCTGGTGGAGTCACGGATGCCTGCAAGGACTCGCTGCGCCTCTACTTCTGCGCCGAGTACTTTGCGCCATGCAACGGCCCGTTCTCGGTGTCCAACCCGCTCACCGAGGTGCTGCTGCCCCTCTGCGCGCGGCTCCAGAACGACTGTCCCGTGGGCATGGTCCGCAAGGTGTGCAGCTTCAACCCCTACTCTCCGCCTGATCCCCGCGAGTGTCTAGCTAGCCCCTCGCTACCTGTCTGATGGCCCTGCCGTCCTGACTTAAAATTGGTGCCGCAGCTGGGGCATCTTGTTCCCACTTGTTGAAGCCTATCAACTTCGGGTAAGTTGGTGAGGAAGTTGAAGCCCAGGTGTTAGCACTCCCATAATGTGGCCACACGCAGGTCACCTCTTGCGTTCTCACCAATAATAACAGTTAAGAGAATACAAGTGAGGGAGATGAAGAAGGAAAGAAGTGCAGGAGTGACCTAAGGCAATGGAAGTATAGACTGGAAGACGCCTTCAGGAGGGCACACCAGCTCAACACCTTCTCCTGCACTTGCGGTAGTGAACGACACCCCAACGTAGAGTGGCCATTGGCGCACATCTGCGAACTCCTGCGCGTTGTGTGTGGCAGAGTGGTAAGCACACAGGAACAGAGCATGCCGTCCGAGTGGGAGCCGCACATACCAGCGGGTCGTGGACCATCTGGTAGTTCTTGTAGAGGATTGCGTAGGGGTGTCGCTCCAGAGCCGCCTCAGCATCATCCTTCCTTGCTGTCTCACCTCGGTCAATCAGTCGTAGTGGGCTGTGCCAGCGCAGCACAAGTTTCACACGCGTCAGCAACATTCGAGCTTTGTGCAACTGAACGCTGCGAGGCGCACCTCTTCCACTCCGAGGGCAAGTCCTGCGATTCTCGTGAGGACTTGGTCCCCAACTGAATGCTGATGACGTCCCCCACCTCGTAGCGCGCTCCCTCGATCGCCTCTCGCCTGGCCCCAGTGATCGTCAGCCAATCCCGCCAGCACCGACAAACAGCGCACAAAGAAAGAAAGCGAAAGAGAGCGAAAGAATGCGAAAGAACGAAGACGAGGGTAGATTCAGGTACCTGTAGAGGGCGGGGCTGCCGTAGGAGTGGAGGCTCCCCGAGCGAAAGTAGTAGGCCATGAACAGCGACTCGCGCTCCAGGTCCCACTGTGGCACGTCCGCCGGCGATGCCTTCGTCGCCGGTCGCTTGGCGCTGATCGCGAAGCAAAATTTGCTGCCTAGGGCGGTGTAAGTGATGATTAGGGTGGTGGGAGGGAGGAACAGTACTGGGAGGACCAGTGAGTCTGAAGTGGTAGAGTTGGATATCATCGTCGTCGCGGTGGCGCGTAGTGTTGGGTGTTTTGACGAAGGCTGTGGTGCGCTGCCACGTCGGGCAGCCGGGGGGCAGGTTGACGTCGCAGACCGCCACGGTGTTGTCCCGCTGGAGTCGTACGTCCACGCTATGCTGAGGATCAAACGTGGGAAAGTGTAGTAACTGTCCAAGAGAGAAGAGAGAGAGAGAGAGCCGTCAGCGAACGATGATCGAATTGAAGAGTAAGAGAGGGTGGTGCGTACGTAGTGCAATCGTGCACTACCAAGAACGAGTCGGAAGAGCTCCGTGCACGTAAGCACGGTCGCCGCGACGTCGCGCTGTCGTTCAAAGAAGAAGATTAGCTTGACGTTTTGGTTGGACAACCACTGAACGGGGAAGAACCAGGACGTACGGGAGTGGAGAGAAACAAGAGGGTGTGGAGCACTAGTTCACGCGGGAGGAGGAGTAGTGGGAAGGTGGCGCTGGCCTTGCTTGAGTCCATCATGCGGGTCCTAACTGTTGAAATAGAGACCCAGGCGGGTGGGTGATGACGATGCCCGTTTTCATGAAGTCTCATAGGCGGCGGTGCCGCGAGAATGTGCCATGCGAGAGTCCCACGTCAACGAAGACGCGGTGGAGACCTCTCCATTAAGTGGTTGACTGACGTATTGTCCCGAGCGCGAGTGCGGAGTGGACAAGCCCAAGGCACGCGCCTACAGGAGCAACCGCTGAGCTGACGGCCCATTGGCTGATTGGCCGAGATTGATTTCCTGGTCCGGAAGAGGAACTCCTCGACCCTTGTTTGCACCAACCACGCCACACCACCAAGCGCAACGAGAGCGAGATGATGATGAGATCGGTGACAGCACGCTGTGCCCATCGCGAGAGAGCGGTGAAAGCGGACAGTCATGTGCTCGATGATAGTGTACGCTGGTGACGTTCCCCTGAGTTGGCCGTGCTTACCGTTCTAGTCTGTCCCATCAACAATAAGAGATGGTTGCTTCCCGGGGCGCAGTCGCTGCCCTCTTCTTGTTATTCTTCTCTGGCGTGTTCAGCGTTGGCGCAAACCAAGGCCAGGGGGAGGAGAGGAAACGAAAGTTGTTGAGCGCGTTGGCTGTTGCCCGGGGTGGCTACACCAGGAGCAGCACGTAGAGGCTCATGCCGATCATGAATGCTGATACCACCCCACTTGCTCGTTCACCTGACGACAAGAAGAACACGCCTCTTAGCCTGCCACTGCACACGGAGAGCTGTGTGTTGCGTGCTTGATGTGTGGTGGGTACCAATTCGTGCTGCCTTCCAGAACAGACCTAGAGCGCTGTGGGGAGTTGAGAAGAATGAGAAGATAAATCGAAATTTTTAAAAAAAATCAAAAAGATGCGGGCCTACCCATGCTTGTTTCGGTCAAGGAGGGCAGGAGCACGTTCTCGAATGTAGGTGCACGTGCAGATGACGAGCATGAGGATCACCAGGAAACTCTGGAAATTGAACAGTGCCGACTACTCCACCGCCCCCAATCATTAACGAAAATCAGATCTGCCCAGCAAGAAGGGTGGTTCTAGAAAGGCTGAGAAGATGGAGCCGCACCATGTCGTATTGGCGTGTGCAGAGATATAGATGTGCTTTCTCTTGCTGGGATTTCTTTTTATTTTGATTTATTAAAAAGAACAGAGCGCTGACGTGGCCAAACTGGGGTGACAGTTGGGTGCTACACCACAAAAGCTCAGGCTGGCCCTCCTGTACTATGGCCTCTTCAGGTGCGTCCTTTTCCCAGGGCCTCAATCATGATGTGGTGACTTACACTCACGGGGTGGTATTGGCACTACGAGGACAGCTGCGGAGGGGGAGGTGTGGCACAAGTTCCTTCTGGGCATGGTCTCCTGTGCCGCCCCCCTGCCTGGTACGACCCAATCGCCCTTTCAGCGTGTGCGGCAGGTGGGTGTTGCGTTTCGTGCGTGCCGGGCCGAGGGTCTGACAGTGGCGGCCATGCAGTGGTCAACCCTATTGAGGTCATCAAGACGCGGCTCCAGCTCCAGGGTGAGCTACAGGAAGAAAAGGCCAAGAGTGGTCTCAGTCGCATCTATGGAAAGGGTACAGAACACCCCAAGCCACTACCACGGAGTACCCGTAGTCACAACCAACACGCACCCATCGCAACAAACAGAGCGCAAGTACAAAGGGTTCATGCATGGTGGTGTACAGATCCTGCGCGATGAAGGCATAGTCGGCCTGTACAAAGGGTGGGTGCTACGCAGGACAACGTTTTCCTTGGCTGGGTGTCTTGCCATCCTCACCGTTATTCATCAACATTCTGTTTAGCATCGTCCCTGCGGCTCTGCGCGAGTGCTCCTACGCGGCGATCAGGCTGGCTCTGTACGATCCCATCAAAACGCTACTTGGTGAGAATCGAGCTGACGGCGCGAAGGGTATGACTGAATGACAAGCTGACTTCGCGCAAGAGTAATGATTGATGCGGAGCTGCGTGGGGACGGATGTGTGCAGACGGCGGGCTACCGTTTTGGAAGAAGCTAGTAGCGGGAGCCACTGCCGGCAGCATTGGAGCTGCAATCGCCACGCCCACAGATGTTCTCAAGGTACAGCTGCGCGTGACTACAGGCGCTGTGCGAATGCAGTAGTGTGACCAAGGGACGCAGGTGCGAATGCAAGCCGAAGGAGCAGGAGATAAGCCGAGATACAAGAACACATGGGAGGGATTTGTAACAATAGCACGAACTGAGGGCATCCGAGGGCTTTACAAGGTACTTGTACTATGCCCACACCTTTTTTCTTGTTCTTGTGGTGGTCTCCTAACGGGTGGCATGCAGGGAGTCGTCCCCACAACTCAGCGTGCATGCATATTATCGGCGGCCATGATGTCTTCCTACGACCACAGCAAACACTTCATCCTGCGCAAGGGCTGGATCAAGCACGATAACTTCTACGCGCACATCTGGTTCGTGTGTTTATAGCGATGCGGATGACATGTGCTATACTCACCACTGAATTGGTCTCGGTCTCCAGTGCGGGTATGATGGCCGGATTCTCCATGGCCGTAGTCTCGACTCCCATCGACGTGGTCAAGACGCGCATCATGAATCGCTCGGCTGGTGGTCCCGAGCCTTATAGGGGCATGCTAGATTGTCTTGTCAAGGTCTGTCCCTAAACCCAGTCAAGACTGTTTTAATGCCTGCAACTGATCGCTGCCCCCTTGTTAAACAATCCCGCAGACAGCGCAAGCTGAAGGCGTTTTGGGTCTTTACAAGGGCTTCGTTCCGACCTTTATGCGACTCGGTACCTTGAACCCGCATCGTGATTGTCTTACTGGGGTCCTTGTGCACCTCACCGACAAGCGTCTGTGAATAATACAGGACCGCACACCATATTGGCTTTCACGATCTACGAGGAGCTCAGGAAGTGGGCCGGCATACGGCCCGTGTGATGTTCAAGTGCGGGTACTGGCCTGGCACCACAAAAGAGCGTGCAACAGGGGTGCAACGCACGTGTTTGAAGTGCCCCCAATTTGTTGCGAGGTTACGGAGCTTTATTTCCCGCCACATTTTAGGCCGTTAGGAGACCCAACGGTCGCCKCCAYAATCCATCAATTCGATCAATTTGACGTTGCCCCCGACATCCCCTTCCACTGCACCCTTTCCSCCCYATTATTTATTTTGCTATTGCAGCTCGCCRCTGCAGCGATTCTCTCGAGAGAACAAACAATGGATGGCAGCGAGTTYCTGGGGGAYMTGGAAGGCTCCCAAGGTTCGCTGCTCAGCTGCTCGCCCTCCGCKACCTCCCTCGACATAGACGGCTGGTTCTCGTACCTYGCCGCTCAAGAAGGTGCGTGGCTTGCCTCACCCCCCCCCGCTACACAAATCAAACGTGAAATTCACSGTAAATTTATTCGAGGAAATTGGCATAATAAATATATTATTTATCCAAATAATAATATATTTATTTGCTAAAATACGCTTTATTTTGGGTGACGTCTAGGAGCCCGCCCGCCGCAGAGGCCTGTGCTGCTGCAGCACGAGGACGACCCTGCGGAAGTGCTTGAAGTGCGCACGCTGGCGCCGACGTTGGAGCTCAGCAGCCAAGAGGCAAAGCATGGTACTGCCGTTGGCCATTCCAATGTCATGTGTGGGGTGCTGTGCGCTCACCGAACGCGCCACACAAATGTCAGATGTGTTCGCGGAGGACGCCTTTCTGATGGACCACTTTGAGGACTGGCACGCCCAGGACCTCGAGAAGATCCTGGCGCGCGGCACGACAGTCCAGGGTCGGCCACCACTTTCCTCTCTTTCTTCCAAGATCTTGTTCACGTTCGACTCACTCCGTGTTCTCCTTCTGTGACACACACGACACACAACCACGAGCAGGCGAACTGCCCGTGGCGGTGATCGATCTGCACCAGGAGGTCGAGGAGCCTCTGGAAACGAAGCCTAATGCGCGACTGCTCGAGCAGGCGGAAGCCGAAGCCATCCGCGAGATGATGGACGAGGTGCGCCACAAGCAGGAGACTCCTGCCCCCAGGGGCGAGACACACGCGACCGGTGCCGGCGGCAGCGTCGTTGACGACAACAACTACGACGACGTCGATATGGACTTTGTGAAGGAGGAGGAGGAGGAGGGAGACGTCGACGTCGACATTGATGTGGACGTCGACGTGGACATTGAGGAGGACCACAACGAGCGGGCCGCCGGCGTCGATGGTGCCGACTCACCAGACAGGGCGTCGATGGCGACCAAGGACGGGCGACGGCAGAGCCTCACGGGCAGGCGCAGGTGGAGGAGGAGCCTAGACGGTTCCTCGTTCTCCTCGCCCTTTTCCTCGCCACAGCCGACATCGCCCGCCTCCGCCTCGTCCGCCGCCACCGCCACCACCTCTGCTTCGACGTCATCGTCGCTCTCGCCCTCAAATGCATCGTCGCCCAATCGGCTCGTCGTCAAGATGCGTCGCGTGGGCCAGGGCCTGCGGGTGTCAGGGCCTGCCACGGACGAGCCGTCGGCCGCTTCGCTCGGCGCCACGGCCGAGAAAGAGCCCGCGGCCTCGACCACGACCACAGCGGCGCCCAGCAGCAGCAGGACCACCAGCGGCGGCAAGAAGCAGCCGACGAGCGCGAGCGGCGGCAAAGGTCTGGTGTCGCCGGCGAAGCGGAAAGACGGGGTGCTGAAGAAGGTTCAGGGCTACACGCTATTCTGCCAAGAGGTGCGGGAGCGAATCGTGAGCGAGAACGAGGGCATGCCGTTCCGCGAGCTGCAGAAGAAGTACGGCGAGGCGTGGCGCGCGCTGGACAAGGCCGAGAAAGACGCCTACGCSGCGCAGGCSGACGAGCTCAACCGCGAGGCCGAAGCGRCGGYYGCGGCCGAGGAGGCGGCGCTCAGGGCCGCGGCCGAGGARGAGCGGCGGCGCCGGAACCTCGAGCGCAAGGAGCAGCTCGTGCTCGAGAAGCGGCGGCAGGAAGAAGAGCAGGAGCGCAAGATTTTGGAGAAGACGACCGGCAAGATGGCACGTCGCCCGGGCGCGATGAGAACGGCAACTTGCGAGACTRTATTAACGGYTGAGCTGTGTGTGTTGCCATGCAGGTGATTCCACGTCTGTACCTCGGAAGCAAGCATGTTGCGGGGAACGAGGCRTGGATGCAACAGGCCAACTGCACACACGTTCTCAACGTGAGCGCCGAAGTGCGCAACTTTTTCGAGGTAACCACACACGGCACGACACACGACACACGACACACACGACGCACACGACACAMACTAAAACTCTTTTGTGGTTTGCGCTGGAGCAGAAGCGGGGAGACGTGACGTACCAYCGAATCCGGGTGAGCGACGACGGCACGCAGAAGATCGACAAGTTCTTCGAGGAGGGCACCGACTTCATTCACCGGGTCATCGGCAGCTTCGTCACACGCAAGTACGTCGACAAGGCGAACCTCGCCGCCATCACGCGCCCCGCGGCCAAGGCTCAGGCCCAGGTGCCGGCGCCGGCCGACACCAGCGCATCTGAGTCGGGCGCTCCCGAGCCCATGGTCGTCGAGTCCCAGTCCACCGGCGACGCAGCCGCGGCCGCCCCTGAAACGACGACCAAGACCGAAATTTCGGGCGAAGAACGAACGGACGCGATGAAGATCGAAAACGAAAACGACAACGAAAACGACAAGAAGAACGAAGAAAGTGCGGAGACGACGGGTGAAGCGAAGGCGGAGGAGACCGATGTGGTCAAGACGGAAGAGAATGGGGAGGGCGAGGGAGGAGGAGAGGCCCGTGATGATGCAGACGGCGGCGTGAACGGTCCGTCGGTCCTCGTGCACTGCAGCGAAGGCCGAAGCCGGAGTCCCACGCTCCTCATCGCCTACCTCATGCGCTACGCCAAGTGGTCGCTCAAGGTAACCCTTCCGCCGCCTCTCTCATGAATGATTGCCATCGGGAACTGACACCACACATCACACAGCGTGCCTACGAGCATCTGGCGAACCTTTCCTCCAACCTCAACATCAATGACGGCTTCAAGCAGCAGTTGATGAACTACGAGCGGACCATTCATTCGCTCGAAACGCCTTCCATCGGTACTGCACCCCGCTTCCAGCATCGCACACACGGACGCTTGACCGCACGCGCACATGCGATGGACTGAACGTGGTTGCTTGCAGACTTTTTCCAGAGGACCCTGCGTACGGTGCGGCGCGCGGTCTCGTTGGGCGGCAAGTCGGGTCCGGCGCTCTCCGCGCTGTATCCGCCGTCGGCCACCTCGCTCGCCTTCACCTCGCCCATGGTCTCGCGCAAGCGGCCACCACCGCGCTCGGCTGCCACTGCCGCCGCGCCTACCACCATGGACGACGTGCCCAGCTTCATCGCCACGTCACCATCGTCGCCGTCGACAAAAATGCGGCGCCAGTCGACGGGCTCCAGCCACCACACGCCCGCGGTGCGCTCGTCGCCGTCGACGTCATCGGCCCGCCTGCCCTCCTTCACGCCGCCGATCCCGGTCAAGCGGAAGCGGATCATCAACCGCAAGATCTGCGACGAGGAGCTCACGGTGCAGAAGAAGATCGACAGCTACTTTGCCTCGCCCGCGCCGTCGTCGTCGTCGTCGCCACTCTTTGCGCCGCCAACGCACCCGTCGTCCAAGCGCAAGGCGTCGGTAGCGGCGCAGGCGGCGGCCAAGCGACGACGGCAGCAGCAGCTCGGCGCCAGCAGCACGGACGTCCCGGACCACCCAGGTGACGGAGAAGCGGTCGACGCTCGCGACCATGACGATGATGACGAAGAAGACGAAGAGAAGGAGAACAGGAAGGTGACGAACAACAAGCGCGGCCGATCGGCGTCGCTGGAGGGGGCCAAGGCCAAGGCCGCCGGGGGAAAGCGACCGAAGCGACGGCGCGATGACTACGAAGACGACGACGATGAGGACGAAAGYGAAAGCGAAAGCGACGAGGAGAGCGAAGACGAAGACGAGAGCGAAGACGATGACGATGAAGTCGARTATGGCAAGAAGAAGAGGAAACCGAAGAAGAAGCCGGCCGGCAAGAAGGTCCGCGGGAAGAAGGGCGCAACAACGCCCAAGAAGGCCARRAAAACGAAAGCGGCGTCGACGCCGAAAACGAARACGGCGCCGGGCACGAAGGATGCCGACCGCGTGCAGGAGGTGGTGTCGCCCGACCTCGGCAGCATCACCATCCTGTACCCGTTCGACGAGGAGACCGTCAAGTCCTGGTCKTCCGCAAGGTACGGCTTGTGCGTGCGYGCGTGCGCTGTGATTGTGGTTGTGTCTCATCATTTCCAACGACGGTGTGGTGACCAGGTTGTCTGCGTGGAAGCTGCGACATGAAAACGCCAACGCTTACTACTATCGATTCGAAGGTGCCATTCTTATTCTTATTATATATTCTTATTATATTCTTTTTGTTATACTTTATACTTATATTATTCTATTTTTTTTATATTTTTTTTGATCTTTGGTTGTTTCGTGGCCATCTCACCGACCTACCCTCTTGCTCTGTGGTTTGGTTTGGTCTAGACCCGGTCGTCAAGCAGTCGCATCGTGCCTCGACGACCGAGCAGAAGCAAGAGAACCACGAGGTGTGTTCTCTCTCTCTCTCTCTCTCTCTCTCAGTGCTGTGCCTGCTCGGTGTGTGCGGTTCGTGTTGCTCACGACGATGGCGATCACCAGGCCTTCATGGCGCGCTACGACGAGTTTGTGCGCGAGGGCTGGATCATCGGTACGGCGTGGGGCCTCTTCTCCAAGGCCGTGCCCGGTTTCGTCGGCTATCAGGTACCACCGCTCGACTCGCTGTCGCACCCACCCTTGGCTTCTTTTACGGTCCTGACACTCCATGTGTGTCGTGTCGTGCGCAGTGTGCCAACTACTATCGCAAGCTCGTCAAGGACGGCAACCTCGAGGACCGTTCCTACACCACGGACGAGAAGGGCGACCTCAAGAAGGTTCAACGAGCATCAAGCAAGGTGCCGTCCTCTTCACGTGTCGTGTAGCGTGTAGTGTGTGTCAGGACTAACATCGAGGGGTGGGAACAGGGTGAGAACGAGACGCTGAACAATCAGCTGAACGACGTGTGGCGCACGCCCGAGGTCAAGTGGATCGAGTCGTGCGTGAGCAAGTGGGTCACCAAGTACCACGCCAAGGGCGCCGAGAAGGCCAAGGGCACCCCGCGCAAGATGAAGAAGGGCGGCAAGAACGACGACTGAGCCAACAACCATGTACCGCTTCGATCGCCCGTACCAACCACCGTCAACAGAGGAAGGGGGAAGACTTGTACAGTCAGGGGCTGTACAGCCTCTTCGTTCATCTGCGCCACGGTAACGTGTAGGGCAGTGCGATAGCGAGACATGAAGACGTACATGAACGGCGCTACTTCTTTTTGCCCACCACCCGATATTATGCTCGTTGTTGGTGTAGCAATGAACGCAAGCGGTACATCAGCAACGTGTGGTGTCACACAGTCGGGCAAGGCTGTGGCTGTGGCTCTAGACACTAAGGGAAAGGGGGCGTCGCCTTTCGGGTTCATTTTCGGTCTAGTCTTCGTCCTTTCTTCTCGCGCAGTCCCACAATTGGAGGTGGGTCGGCCCGACAGTGGAGAGATAAATAGGGCTTCGGGACACTCTTGGTCTTTGTCGTTGTTGTTCGCTTGGCCACGCAGACCAACCACACCACCGACCCTTGTTCTCGCTCGCTCGGCTTTCTCCATCCAAACAAGACCATCAACTCCCACCACCACGTTCTGATAGAAAAAGGCAAGCGAGAGATCTCAAGTCTACAAGTTCAATCACCAAAGCAAGCACTGCCCAATCTCGAGATTTCTGAAATGCAAGCACCGGCCTCTGGCAAGAAGGATGCGCTGCACCTCATCGTCATCGGACCGCCCGGCGCAGGTACCCAATCTTTTTTTAAATATTTTATTACTTTATTACTTTATTAATTTATTTTGTGATGTATTGCTCGGAACAGTCGTTGGCATTTTTCATTGTAATACTGATTTATTATTATTATTATTATTAAAATTAATTTATTGTCCCCGCCACAGGCAAGGGCTCGCAGTGTGGTCGTTTGGCGGCCCAGTACAACCTTGAGCACATCTCCTGCGGCGAACTCATGCGCCACCAGAAGGTGTGTGCGGTGTGTGGTGTGTGCCGTGTGTGCCGTGTGTGTGGTGTGTGCGGTGCTGACGTGTGTTGTATGTGCGAACGGGAACAGGCCATGGGCACGATGCTGGGCCAGTACCTGGACGACCACTGGCAGCTGCACAAGCTGTCGGCCATCGCCACCGATCTCGTGGTCCACACCATCAAGGAGGCCCAGGCCAACGGCAAGGGGTTCATTCTCGACGGTTCCCCTCGCACCCCGCGCGAGGCCGAAATGGTACGCTTCCCCACAGTTCTTCTTTGAGCCGCCTGTCTGACACGACACACCGCGACACACCACGACACCACGACACGCGATGCGCAGTTGGCGATGGCGTTTACAGCGAATGGGATCGGGCTGGACGGCGTGATCGAGCTGGTGGTGAGCGAGGAGGTGGCCACCCGGCGCCTGCTCGCCCGCCGCGTCCACCAGCCCTCCGGCCGCATCTACAACCTCCACACCTGTCCTCCCCAGAAACCCGGATTCGATGACGTACGTTCACACGTGTGCTGTCGTGTGTGTGTGCGCGCGCGCGTGCGGTGTGTGCGGTGCGTGCCGTGTGTGCCGTGTGTGCGGTGCGTGTGCCGTGTGTGCGGTATGTGCGCTGACCCGAAGCTGCAGATCACGGGCGAGGAGTTGACGCAGCGGGCCGACGATCTCACGGCCAAGGGCATCGAGGTCCGGTTCCGGGCCTACGAGGCCTACGGCGCGCAGGTCCACAGGTTCTTCGAGAAACCCGAGTCGGGCGTGCCCCTCTACTTTAAGGTGGACGCCGACGTGGACGACCTCGACGCCGTCCACGCCGAGCTCCAGCGGGTCGTGGCCCCGCTTGTCGACATCAATTCCAAGCGCTCGGTCTTCAACTTTGTCCGGGGCGGCGGCGATGAGGACAAGGCCGACCTGGACGACCGCGACAGCGAGAAGGAGACCACCGCCGGCCTGGGCGGCCGACGCGTCGGCGCCGCTGACTCTGCGGTCATTCTCCAACAGGTCAGTTGCACCCCCTCACCGCACCACACCGCAGCTCTTCGCAAATATTTAAACTATTTTTCTTGTCGTGTCTCGTATGTCGTGCGCAGATCAAGTTGTTAGTGCGTAGTAGTAAGCCGGCGTCGCGCTTTCCGGGCAGCCACCCGATGGCGCTGACCAGCAAGAACATCAAGCAGCTCCTGGATGACGACTACCGCGTGGCGCCCAAGATCGACGGCGAGCGCCGCTTCCTGGTCCTGCTCGACGAGCGCCTGTACCTCATCGACCGCCGCATGCGCGTCGAGCTCTTCCCGGCCATCCGCTTCCCGGCGCGCTACAACCGCACCATCTTCGACGGCGAGGTCGTGGCCGTCGACCAACTCCCCACGGCCGAGGCCAAGAACGAAAGCGAAAACGAAAACGAAGGAAAGAACGAAAGCGAAAGCGAAAACGAAAGCGAGGCGACGAGGCGGTGGTATTTCGTTATCTTTGACGTGGTGTGCGCCGAGGGCGAGTATGTGTGCCACATGCCGCTGCACGAGCGGCTCAACCTGGCCAAGCCCGTCATCGAGTCGGTCGAGGGCGCCCCGTTCGAGCTCACCTTCCAGGACTACCACCCGCTCGACCGCATCCACGCCGTCTTCCGCCAGCAGCGCCTCCGCAGCGGCGGCGGCGGCGGCCAAGACGACAAAGACGAGAAAGAGAAGAAGAGGGATTATGACGACGGCGATGGCGAAGACGATGACGACGACAACGCCAGCTTCTTCCCGACCGACGGTCTCCTCTTCGTGCCCGTCTACACGCCCTACAGGTGCGTGTGCGTGTCGTGTGCGTGTCGTGTGCGTGTCGTGTGCGTGTCGTGCGCTTACGCCGTGTGTGAACGACGTAGGTTGGGGTACTGTGAGCGGATGATGAAGTGGAAGCCGCCGGCGCAGAACACGATCGACTTCACCCTCCGCAGCGTGACCGCCGATGTCCGGCACGGCCGCCCGGCGCAGCAGGCCAGGAACGAAAGCGAAAGCGAAGGCGACGACGCCTCTCAAAGCGAAATCGTCTTCGTGAAAGCGCAGGACGGCAACGACGGTGACCACAAAAATGCCGACGCCGAGGCCGACGCCGGGGTCGAAGTCCAGGGCACCACCAGCGACGCCGAGGCCGAGGCCGTGCCCGACCAGCGCCGCTACTGGCAGCTGTTCGTGCTGCGGGACAGCAACAACTACGTCTTCTACGACTGGATCGAGTTTAGCTCCGATGACGAAGACGAAGAAAAGAACGAAAACGAAAGCGAAGAAAGTGACGTGGTGCGACGGCACGGGCTCGACGCCGACAACTGCATCATCGAGTGCCACTGGGACCCGGCCAAGAAGATCGCCCACCCGCCGCCCGCCTCGCTCCTCGACGTGTGGGGCCGCGGGTGGAGCAGCGGCAAGGGCGGCTGGCGCTTCCACAGGTGCGTGTGTGCGGTTGCGTGTGTGCGTGTGCGGTGATATGTGCGCTCACGCGTGTGTGCGTGTGCGTGTGCGTGTGCGTGTGTCATCGTTGCGCAGAGTGCGGAGGGACAAGGCGACGCCCAACGCGGAGTGGGTGGTGCGCAATATCGAGGAGAGCATCTGGGACAACCTCGAGGAGGCCGACATCGGGGTCTTCGTCGACCAGAACGCCACCACCATCCGGCGGCTCATCGAGGAGGGTCCGCGCTTCGTCCGCAGCCGCTCGGGC
>CACVKS010000040.1:0-45144 GCA_902749335.1 Acanthamoeba triangularis
CGATCATGAGCTTAAGCTCATCGGCGAGTTCGGCCTCAAGAACAAGAGGGAGGTGTGGCGTGTCCACTACGCCCTCTCCAAGGTGAGGAAGAACGCGCGTAAGCTGCTGACCCTCCCGGAGAAGCACCCCAAGCGCATCTTCGAAGGTTCCGCTATGCTCCGTCGCCTCCACCGCATGGGCGTCATGGAGGAGAGCAAGAACAAGCTCGATTACGTGCTGGCCCTCAAGATCAACGATTTCCTCGAGCGCCGCCTCCAGACCCAGGTCTTCAAGATTGGTCTGGCCAAGTCCATCCACCACGCCCGCGTCCTCATCCGCCAGCGTCACATTCGCGTCGGCAAGCAGATCGTCAACGTGCCCTCGTTCATCGTCCGTACCGACAGCCAGAAGCACGTCGACTTCGCCATCAACTCGCCCTTCGGCGGCGGTCGTCCCGGCCGTAACAAGAGGAAGAGGGTCAAGGCTAAGGCTGAGAAGGAGGCCGCCGGTGACGGTGGTGAGGAGGAGGAGGAGATCTAAACTGCGCTCTCAAGACTCAAGCAAGGAGGTTCCCCTACTGCCCTTACTCCCAGGGAGGTGCATAAATACAAAAAAATCAAAACAACTCCATCTTTGTTTCAATTGGCCATCTTTCTCGCGAAATCCGTGAATCTCAGGCGTGGGCACCTTTTTCTTTGTCCTCCCAATCGGTTTTGGTGGTGTTGTAGCCGAACTCGCGCGTTCGTGTAAGCGTTGGTATCACCTTGCCTGGCCCCCTGTTCTGTCGTGGTTTGCGCTCCCGATCTTTGCCTCCACCGATGACCTTCTCTTCTTCAGCTGTCGCTTCGTTCTTCTCCACGCTTGCCATGTCCACCATCTCTGTTCCGTTGTCGTCCTCTTCGCTGCCCCTGTTCGTAACTGCAACGTCTTCGTCTGTGGAGCTCTCCGTCGTGTCCGGCCTGTAGCAGACAGTACCACTCAACCCAAAGAACGAAAGCGATAAACGAACGTGAGATAAGGGTGACTTACCCTGCCGGGGTGGGTCGAGGCACGGCGTCCTTTAGCGCGAGCGGGATACTCCCGCTTCTCCTTCGCCGAGTATCCTCTCGGTCGGTACGGCGGAAGAGTTTGTTCATGGCCATCTCTGTCTGATTGTCCAACCACTTGCCCAGCTTCTTCGTCTTCTTGTTCTTTCTCAGCCACTTGAACAGGTAGCCCTTCTTCCACGCTCCCTTCCGCACTGCACGTACGCGTAAGGGGACATCACGTAGGGATGGGTGAAGAGTGGAGCGTTGTTGCCGTACCAAAGAGAGGCCTAGTGATGGACACGAAGAAGAGGATCATAATCACCAGCAAGAAGACTGCCTGAGGGTCGGAGCTCATGGTGTCCCACTCCGAATATGTCCTAGGACGCTGCTGTGAGTGCAGTGCACGTACGACACTTGTGCACCGGCGAAGGATGCGCACCACTGGCCATTGTGGCACATCTTTCCATCGGATGGGTCGTACACTCCCTCCTCACATATGATACACACGTGTTGGACACACGACAGACCAGCGCCGCACATTGCTCCTATTGCATCGCAGAGAAACCGTCAGCCGAGGAACAAACGACAGCGCCGGGAGGGCCATCATCTACCTCCGTCGTAGGGGCAAGCCTTAGCGAAGAAAGGCGACAAACGCAGAGCTCTACACTGAGCGTCGTCTGTGCAGTATTCGTTGACGCCGCACAATCGCCTGGAATCGTCCGCCCCTGCGGTGCTCGGCACGCACTGGCCACACTACGACCAACAACCTCTTCACATGAGCGAAGACCGAAGGGATTCGAGATGGAGGGTGGTACAAGTATGGGTCCTGAGCTGTTGCCGTCGGCGAAGTACGGGACTTGACTCAGGCTGCAGTTGAAGTTCACCAGCTCAATGCTGTTTCTCTTCACTGACGTTCGCTGCTCTGGTCCTGTGCACGATCCTGCAACCGGCATGGAGCCATCCGGTTGCATGAAGCACTGCATATGACCGTGGAATTATGCGTCAATGGGTGCTGGGGGAGGGAGAGGGTGAGTTCTATGTTAGCCTTACCTGATTTGCCTGCACAGCTCCAACGAGCAGCGACATTGTAATGCAAAGAAGCACGGTGGTTGTAGGCACTCGTCGGACCATCCCAACGGCCCGCCTATCGATCTTCATGTTTGCGTCTTTGTCCATCCTTGCGTCTCTGTCTCCTTGCTTGTGGTGCCCATGCGTCCATTGATGAATCAGCCAAGCTCTCGATTGATGAAGCAAGGGACACGCCCTCAGGAATGCAGATTATGCCAATTAACAAAAAGAAATACAGAGAGAAAAAAATGAGAAATGTCAGCTCAGGTCCCAGCACCTTTTGAGCATTCGCCGAGGAAAGGCAATACCAAAGCTTGGCCTCGAAGAAGGAGAAAGATGGACAGAAGAGGGGGGTGGCAGTTGAGCGCGCTGACCTTCTTTCTGCCGCCCGGCCACAGTGGGGCGGCCAGCGCCAGGGAGGCGATGGCGGAGGGCCGTCTGCTGCTCCTGGCTGCGATATTGCTCTACTTCTTTGGGCTCAACTGGGTGTGGATCCTGCTGGCCCACCCGCTCGGCCGCATGAGCGACCTGCCCATCGTAGTGATTAACGCCCTCGTCTCGGGCGGTCTCCTGCTCATGCTGCGGCGGGGCTTCTCCGCCGCCACCATCATCACGCTCTGGGCCGCCTTCGTGTTCCTCACCGCCGGGTGGGCCTGCGTGTGCCGACCCATCCTCGGCCTCGATAAATGGTACATTATTATAATATTTCTATATTTATATATCATCTTTTAATTTATACGAGTTAGTTCCTGATAAATGTAAGCAAGATAAACAAGAAAATGAAATATAATGTGTCTCTCCACTAGGCTGCTGATCATCCCCATGCAAGTGTTCTTCGTGCTGGGGAGCCGCGCCGGCTCGCTGGCTCTGTCGGCGAGCATCGCGCTGCACGTGCTGTTGCACTCCAACTTGAAGTACATGATGGAGCTCATGTCCTGCGAGCCTTTCGTTAACGACCTCTTCTTCGAAGCCGAGGGGTGCACTCTCCCCGCCCGCACGCGGCTGTGTGAAGAGCTTGCGCTGTTCCAGATATGACCACTCATCACTCGACCGTCTCGATCACTACTCCAGGCGGCTGTGGGCCAATCTGTGCTTCGCCACCTACGTGGGGCTCTCCTGTGTCGGCTACGAGTGCGCTCGCACCCACGCCGAAGATGCCCTGATCGAGGCACTGCGTGAAAAGGACTGCATCAACGCGAGGCTCCGAGAGGCGGACAAGGCCAAGGAGCGCTTCCTCGCCAACACGAGCCACGGTAACATAGCGCACCTCCTCTCTTAGTGAGCTTACCTCCTCACACACAACACAACACAACACACAACACACAACACACAACACAACACAACACAACACAACACAACACAACACAACACACGGCGATCAGAACTGAGGACGCCTCTGCACGGCATACTGGCGATGATTCACGAGCTCCGCGAGGACACCCAGATCGCCAGCAACGCGAAGCTGGGCGACGCCATCGGCATCATCTCCGACTGCGCGGATCACCTGTACTCGCTCATCACCGACATTCTCGACTTTGAGATGCTCATGCGCGATCAGCCCGTGCTCAACGTCTCCAGCTTCTCTCTCACCGACGAAGTGCTACAGGTACCCCCACACTCTTGCCCTGTACTGTCGCCTTGGGGTGTTCGTGATGACATCCACCCGTACCTCTTTCTTGGCGACTAGGTGTTCAACGTCCTGGCCCCTCAAGCCAAAGAAAAGAAGATTGCACTCGAGAAGGAGATCGACGTGAAGCGCAACGCACGGATAGGCGACGCTCGCCGTTTGAGACAGGTGTTGTATAACCTCGCGGCCAACGCCCTCAAATTCACGCCCGAAGGCGGCACTGTCCGCCTATCCGTCCACGACTCTGCCCACGAGGGCCACAATAGCGGAGACAGCGGCATCGGCGAAAGGACTGAAGACGACGACGACGACCTAGTTGTCCTACAAGTGTCCGACACGGGCATTGGCATCGCCGACTCGCTGATGCCGAGCCTATTCACGGTGCCCAGCTCTCAATCTTTTCTGTTGCTTGAGAGCAGACGTGCTCACCTTTCCGCCGCCGGGGTGTGCAGGGATTCTCGCAGGGCGACGCCTCGCTACGGCGCAAGTACGGTGGCAACGGCCTGGGCCTGGCCATCAGCAAACGACTCGCGGAGGCTATGCACGGCGACATCGAATGCTCAAGCCGACTGGGATGCGGCTCCACGTTCACCGTGACTGTGCGATTGCCCCACGATGGCCAGGCCAAAGAGCCCACGGCGTCATTCCCTCGGGCGTCACTGGTCGAGTGGCCGCGCGAGGGCACGGCAGCGCTGGCCAGCCCGCGGTCAGCACACGCCGCGAGCGACGCTAGTTCGAACGAATCGAAGGAGCAACTGAGTCAAGACGGACCGAGGGATCGGCTGAATGGCAGGCGGGTGCTGCTGGCGGAGGACAACATTGTCAACCAGAAGGTGGGCGTGCGCATGCTGCGCGCCCTCGGGTGCCAGCCGGTGGTGGCAGTCAACGGCGCCGAAGCGCTGAGCGCCATGCAGCGACACTACGACGGCCTCGGGGCCGCAGCCCCCGAAGATTGCATCGACCTCGTACTCATGGACTGCCAAATGCCCGGTACGTAGTCGACTGTTGCTAACAGTCCGTATGGTAACTCACTGCTTGCAATGGGCAGTCATGGATGGCTTCACTGCCACTGAAGAGATCCGCAAACTGGAAGAGGAGTACACTCGCAAGAAGCCAACTGAGGCCACTGAGGACGGGTCACCAACTGGTGGAGATCCTGCGTTGAGTCTCGCCGCCACACCATCAGACCGACGCTCCCCCGGCCCACCGAGGCTTCACGTGCCAATCATCGCATTGACTGCCTCCGCCACGCCCGACTACCAGCAAAAGTGCTACGCGCACGGCATGGACGACTTCCTCTCCAAGGTTACTGCCCTTGACCACTCTGAGCGTGATAACGCCCAGCAGTAGTAAGCAACTCACCACCCAGTTCTCTTTCGCTTTGCGGCGTCTCATGGCAGCCGCTGAGCAAAGCCACGCTGGCTGACACGCTGCGCAGATGGACCACCGCGGTCTGACGATGTCATCGATTGCCAAGGTGTCATGATCCTGGCAGTACACTCAGGCATTTCCCTCAGTTTTAGAGACACGCTCGCCTTTCTTTCTTTGCTCAATAATTTAGCGGAAGCTGCACGTCCGCGGACAGGTCGTGTTCCTCTCGCCACACGCTTCGCGAGGCTTGGTCCTCTCCTCTCCTCAAGCTCTGCACTTTCATCTCTTCGTGGAGCAAATCAAACGTTTCATCTTTTCATTCTTTCGCTTTTGTCGGTGGTCGCGATATGGAGGCCATGCTGCGGGTGGGGCGGTGGATCGCCGATGGCCGGCACTGCCACGCACAGGAGGAACGCCGGCGCACCCTCTTCGCCGTCCTTCTCATCCACTTCCTCATTCTCGGCATCTGCTGGTTGATCACGGAGGCCCTCTTCGGCGCGGACGTGGCGGACGTTGAGGAAGAGAGCGAACAAATCCACCTCCTACATCCGTATCAGCTGCAGTACCACTCGCTTCAGGTGGCGAACTACCACCTCAGCAATCTTCTACACATTCATCATCTGCGCCATTTCTCCATGCTGGTGCTCAACTCGCTCGTTGCTGCGGTCCTGCTCATCATGCTGGCCAAGCAAGCACCTCTGCGCCGGGTCATGGGCCTCTGGGTGGCCTACATCTACGCCCACGCCTTCTACTTTGGCCTCTACCGCCCGCACCTCGGCACCGAAAAATGGTATTTATCCTATTTATTTTCTTTCCTTGATAAATAAATAAATAAATAAAAAAAATAGGAACGTGAAGAATTAAAGAATGGATCTTTAAATGTGTGTACAGGTTCCTGGTGGTGCCGCTGCAGGTGTTCTTTGGGCTGGGCTCGACGCCCGGCACGCTATCGCTCGTCTGCTCGTTCATCCTTCAGATACTCCTCTTCTACGCCCGCCAGATCACCCCCATGCCCCCGATCGTCGTCGACGCACCTGCGTACCTGCGCCCACCCACCGCCATCACCATCAGCTCTTCCTCTCTCTCCTCCCCTCCCCACTTGGGGCTTGCTTGGTGGTAACGACGACGCTCGCGCAGGAATTTTGTGGTCAACCTGGCGTTCATCACGTACGTGGGCCTGTCGTGCGCGGGCTACGAGTACGTGCGCGCCTACGCGCTCGACCGGATGGAGACCGCACTCGACGAGGCCAGGCGCGCTAACAAGAGCCTCAAGCGCGCCATCAAAGTCAAAGAGCGATTCCTCGCCAACGTGAGCCATGGTACCGTACCGTGGTGTGTGTGTGTGTCGTGTGTGTGTGTCGTGTCGTGTCGTGTGTGTGTGTGGTACTCTAATGGTGCGCGTGGGCGGCTTCGTGTGTGTGTGTGTGTGTGTGTGTGCAGAGCTCCGTACGCCCATGCACGGCATATTGTCCACGGTGGAGGACATGGTGCACACCACCAAAGTGCGCCGGAGCCACAAGCTGCGCGAAGCGGTGACCCTGATCGCCGACTGCAGCGACCACCTGTGCACGGTCATCAACGACATCCTCGACTTCCAGACGCTCGACACCGACCAGATTCACCTCGAGCGACTGCCCTTTGACATCGTCGAACAGATCGAACAGGTACGCCTGCTGCTGTGGCTGATGATGTTGCCGTAGCACGTTGGCATCTAACGCATCGCCTCGCCTCGTTATCAGGTTTGTCAGATGGTGGTGGCGTCCTCGAAAAGCATCAAGCAGCTTCACTTCGAGAAGACGATCAACATCGCCAATCCCCTTCGAATGGGCGACCCGCGCCGCACCCGGCAGATAATCTACAACCTCCTCTCCAACGCCTTCAAGTTCACCGCGCACAACGGCAGCGTGCGTCTGGAGGCTCACGAAGATAGCGCCAACACGGAATTCGTCGTGATTCGAATCTCTGACACAGGCACGCCTCGTGTGTCGTGCGTGTCGTGCGATGGCCTGCCTGACGTTTGTGATCACAGGAATCGGCATGAGCGAGGAGTGTATGAATCAAATCTTCCTCGTACGCCGCCACATTCCGGTCGTGCCCGTGCGCTGCGCTGGACTTACGTGAGAGTGTTCGCGCGCACGATGACGCAGGGCTTTTCGCAGGGCGACACGTCGCTGAGGCGCGAGTACGGCGGGAGCGGCCTCGGGCTGGCCATCAGCAAGCGACTCGCCGAGGCCATGGGTGGCAAGATCGAGTGCCAGAGCCGAGTGGGTGAGGGCTCCCTGTTCGTCCTCACCCTGCGACTGCCGCTCGCTTCGCATCTGGCCCACTTTAACGCCGCCGCCGCAGCGGGCGTCGCCTCCACGCTCCGCCGCAGCCGCGACTCGTCCCTGGCACTCTCGAAGCATTGCGAAGCCGTCGGCGCCCAGACCCGCCAGGAGCTGGGCCAGCCCGGCCATCGCAGCGAGACCGTGCCGCCGAGCCCTGGAGAAGAAGAAAAGATGAAGGAAAAACTCGCCAACGCCGACACAAGAGCGAAGACGAAAGAGAATGGCGAGAAACAGCACTCGACGACGACGATTACGGAGGACAAGAAGAGCTTGGGGCTGAAGGGCAAGCGCGTGCTGCTGGTGGAGGACAACCAAGTCAACCAGAAGGTGGGAGTGCGCATGCTCAACTCGCTCGGTTGCGAGGCGATCGTGGCGGCCAACGGTCTCGAGGCGGTCAACGCCGTCGAGCGACACTACGACGTCGGCCTTCGCGAGCACGCCGATGGGCCGGACCGCACAACCGACGCCGGCGAACAGGCTTCAGAAAAAGAAGATAACGGCGGCGATGGGAGCAAGGACGAGAAGGAAAGAAGAGCCAACCACATCGACCTCGTACTGATGGACTGCCAAATGCCAGGTACCGCACACGCACACACGTCGCACAATATGTTCGCACTCACTTGGGGTCGGTGCCAGTGATGGATGGGTTCAAAGCGACGGCGAGGATACGAAAGCTGGAACGCCAGATTGGCGAACAACAGTCGGGAAACGCGGGAGCTGCGGCGCCCCACATCCCCATCCTCGCGCTCACCGCCTCCGCCACGACCGAGTACCAGCAGAAGTGCGCGCGCCAGGGCATGGACGACTTCCTCTCCAAGGTTCGGCCCTTGGCCCAGTTGTCAGTTTGCTCGATCTTACTCTGCTTCTTCTGTTTTGTCTGGTGGATATAGCCGCTGAACCGGGCGACGCTCTCGACTTCGCTAAGCAAGTGGCTACTCGGCGAAGAGCAGGAGAAGCAGTGATTGGTCTTGCTGCTCTTTTCATTGGAAAAGCCTCCCACAATAAAACCAACCAACCACGACACTCCGCCTTTAGACAGGCCTCTTGGTCGAGCGAAGCTGGTGGTGGGGGAATGGGTTGGTATAGTGGCATTACGGCGCAGAAGAATCGTATCGACTGTCGCAGGCCCAGGGTTCGATTCCTTGGACCCACCTCCCACCACTTTTGAGTGCTGTCCAGCAAGCCAAGCCGTGCACCTCACGGCTGACGCAACCAACCCAGCTAGTACCCAGCGCCACCCCCATCACAGCCACCGGCTGCCGCTTTGGAATTCTGTGAGCGGCCTTGGAAAGGCAGGTGCGGGTTCGGCCCGTGACGTGGACAGGAACTACCAACACAAGGAAATCGTATTTTTTGTTTCCTGATCGTGATTGAAGCGCCAGAAGAGATGGAGCAGGATTTCTTCACGGGAGCAGAGCAATCGGTGCCAGTCGAGAACCCCTCGTCTAGCGCTCAGGGCGGAGACAGCTCGCGCAAGCATCCCATCGCGGTCTTCTTCCACCTGGCCTTCAAGATTTCCGCCATCGTGCTGTACCTAGTCATCAAATTGATCACCGACAGCTTCATCCTTTCCTTCATCATCATCGTACTGCTGCTCGCTGCCGATTTCTGGACAGTGAAGAACGTGACCGGTCGATTGCTCGTCGGGCTGAGATGGTGGCACTACGTCAAGGAGGATGGCACCAACGTCTGGATGTTCGAGTCCTCCAAGAACCCCATCAATGCTGTTGAGGCTGTCATCTTTTGTACGTTCCATTATCTAAAGATCTGGCTGGTTGGTTGCGTTCACCGATTGACTCGAGATCTATCTTGTAGGGACGGCTCTGGTCGGTACTGTGCCGGTGTGGGTTCTGCTTGCCATCACGGCCCTCCTTGGCGCTCAGCTCCAGTACCTCTTCCTGATTGGCGTCGCCCTCGTGCTGAGCCTGGCCAACATCATCGGCTACGGCAAGTGCATGAAGGACAAGAAGCAGAAGATCAAGTCCATCGCCACCTCGATGGCTGCCGACTACGTAGTCAACAACACCTTTTCCTAAGGGCACACGAGAGGAGGCAAAGGTAAACCATTCATTTCCACATTCGATTATGTATATAAATACAAAAGACATTTAATCAAGTAGCGATCCATCTCCGTGGCACCATCGCCTCTCGCGTTATGGCTCTCCCGCCCTGGTCCTCTTGCTCCTTCTCTCCCCTCGTCCAGGCGAGACTTCCCGCTCCTCTTTCTCCCCTCCTCTGCTCTTCCTCTTCCTCTTCCCATCCGCCGGCGACCTTCCGCTCTTCTTCTTCCTGTCTTCCTCCTCCTCGTCTTCCTCCTCTTCGTCTTCCTCCTCCTCTTCGTCTTTCTTTCCCTTCTTCTTATGCCCCTTCCTCTTATTGCTCTTACTCTTGTTCTTGCTCTCCTCCTCCTCTTCTTCGTCCTCTTCATCTTCCGACTCAGTCCTGGTGGGCAGCTTCGCGCCCTTCTTGCGGCACGGCGGGCACTGGTACGGCGACGTCACCCCCGCAAAGTTGCCGTCACACCCCGCGTGCACCTGTACCGCACGACACACACACGCGACGCAACACGGCACGACACACACGGCACGCGCAAGAGACCTTAAGTAACACGACACACGACGCACACGAGTGGGAGGGGAGAGCCAAACGTACGCAGTGGCGGCAGCTGACGCAAGAACGCAGGAGGGCGGGGTTGCGCGCGTCCCTGTCCTGGTAGACGAGCGTGCACACCGGACAGTACTTGTTGTGCTTGTACCGCTTGTAGCACATCTCGCACATCGTGTACCTGCACGCACGGCCATCCCAGTACCATCAACACATGCAGACGTGTGCGGTGGTGCGGTGGTGCGGTGGGTGGTGCGTACCCGCGATGCCACCGGCAGCTCTTGGCCTTGCCCGCGGTTTTGCCGCCGCACGACTTGCACTCGACGCACTCGCGGCAGAACCAGCCGCCGATGGGCGGTCGCTTGAGCGGCGGCGACAGACAAAAGGTGTGAAATCCCCTATCACACGCATCACAAAACAACAACTGCACACGCCGCACACGCACACGCACACACACCGCACGCGCGCGTTAGTCTATTGCTTCCTATGTGATGGAACACGCGCGCAGCCAGCGCGCGTGCGCACACACCTTTTCCTCGTCGCCCGTGTCCTTGCAGGTCTCGCACTTCTTGCAGTGCATGCAGCGCCAGCCGAAGGACATCATCTTGGGTATGTTCTCCTTCTTGAGCTCGAGGCAGTCCGGGTGGTACTGGTCCTTGCACTCGGTACACCGGATCAGCGCGCCCTCGGCCGACTCCTCCTTCAGACACATGCGGCAGTGCGGACCCTTCGGCCGCGCCCGCTTGCCTCGCTGCTTCCGGCCCGAGCTCGCATCTTCACGACACGACACACGACACAACACACCCATGAGCATTGACACACGACACACGACACACAACACACGAGGCACGACACGCACCAGATGATAGGGTGGAGGTGGGTTGGATGGGCAGGGCGGTGGGGTTGGCGCTGAGCGGTCCCTGGGCGGTCGGCCCGGCCGCGGCGGCGGTGGTGTAGGCGGCCAGCAGGGCCGACTGCTGCTCGGGCGAGAGCGGGAGGAGGTACTTGGCCAGCGCGTCCAGCTGCAGCATGGCCGGCGTGCCCGCCAGGTTCCACTCTCTGAACAACTGCACAGCGCGAGTTGGGGTCCCAGTACCAGGGGCCGCGGAGGTAGCGGTCGCGTAGGACGTTGGCGTTCCAGTCGGCGGCGCCCTTGACGCCGGCCTCCCAGGCGGGGCCGCTCAGCCGCGCACGCGCGCGTCGTCGCTTGCGGCGCACGAGCTCGCGAACGTGCTTGACCTGTTCCTCCTCTTCCTCTTCTGCTTCCTCTTCATCGGCCTTGTTGTTCTCATTCTCATTTGCGCCTCCATTTGCATTTTCATTGCCATTGGTCGATGTGGGCGTGCCTCCGTTGGCCATTTCACGTCCATTTGTCATTCCATCGTCGTCCATCTTGTCGGCCACGACGTCATTGAATGGCGCTGACGATGATGGCAGTGATTGCGTCGCCTCCATCGAGGATCGTGAAAGAATGAAGTGTCCCAAATAGATGACGACTCAATCTCGCTCAGATCAGAGAAAGAGCTGACTGTGATGTAGGCACCGTCAGCTGGTTGCCCCTTCTCGATGTGATTGCCACAATCAACCCTTTGCTCCTAGTTTCCCTTTGTTTTCTTCTTTGAAATTAAAAAACGAAGGAAAACATAAAATAAAAATAAAAACAAATGGATGCATGGGGTGTTGGGGACTACCGAGGCTCGGAGGTGCTGAGGACCAGTGCGTGGGTGGCTGGCCGGGCCAGCGACGTCTCCATTTCGGAGGCTGGTGTTCGCAGTGCCGCAATTTCGGTTCGCTTTTCTCACTCATCTCAAAAGATTAGATTAAACTTCAACGATTATAATTCTTTTGTTTTAATGACATCTGTGGCACAGCTGTACGAAGCACGAGAGAAGGGCGACTTTTCTCTCGACCAGTGGAAGCAGCCCGAACTCAATCCCAAAGAGGAGACCGTACAGACCGTGGCATGGTACCATCGCTCCCTCCTTTGCTCGTGGTTCGCAATAAGGCTCAACACAACACACAACACACAACACACAACACACAACACACAACACAACATGTAACGTGCAGGATCTTCGTGGTGGACACGCTCAACTTTGCGTTCTGGTCGGACAGCGAGGTGCTCTTCACGGTGGACTACAACGGCAAGCTGCACAACGGCTACTGGTCGCTCTGCGCCGCCATCAACCGCGCCCTCGATGCACGTCCCCCTCTCGCACACTCCACACACGCACCCTCAATCCACCTCCTCACGTATCGCGTGTGTGTCGTGTGTGTCGTGCGTGTGTGTCGTGCGTGTGTGTCGCGTGTGTGTCGTGTGTGTGTCGTGCGTGTCGTGTGTGCATGCAGGAGGGAATTCCAATCACGGACGCGAGCTACATGGCGAACATCACGCCCGAGCAGCTGCAGCACATCTTTAGATCGGCGACGACCGAGCAGATTCCGCTGTTCGAGAAGCGACTGGAAGTGCTGCGCGAGGCGGGCCGCGTGCTGCTCGAGCGATTCGGTACCGCGGCTGTAGTACTCAACGCTGTCTGCTGTGGTGCAATGGCGCAGGCTCACGACATTCGATGGGGGGGGGGGAAACGACCAGGCGGCAGCTTCGTGAACGCGATCGCGGAGGCCAACCAGAGCGCACAGGCGCTGCTCAATCTGGTCGTCTCCCATTTTTCGTCGTACAACGACCATGCCACCTACGACGGCCAGAGCGGTGCGCGTTACTACCGGATAAGCAGGAGCTGCTTCTCTTCGCTTACGTCTTTTTGCATTTCGTGACACACAACGCACACAACGCGCACGCGCACGCGCACACGATCAAAACAGTGAAGTTGTACAAGCGTGCACAGATTTTGGTGGCGGACCTGTGGGCTGCGTTCCGAGGGAAGAGCTACGGCGCCTTTACTGACATCGACTCGATCACCATGTTCGCCGACTACCGCGTGCCCCAGGTCAGTTTCAAGTCCGCCTACGATGCGACCAATGATCGACCATGGTTCTGATTTGGCTGTGTCGTGTGTGTCGTGTGTGCCGTGTGTGTTGCAGGGCCTGGTCCACCTGGGCGTGCTAGAGTACTCGGAAGCGCTGCTGAAGCGGCTGCGGGAGGACCCACACCTCCCCTCTGGCGACCGTCTCGAGGTGGAGATCAGGGCTGCTTCCATTTGGGGCGTCGAGGTACGCTGCAGCACCCGGCTCTCTTCCTATCAACGCTATACTGACATGATACAACATGACTCGCATGCCAACAGTTGGTGCGTCGAGAGATGGCGAAACTGCGCGAGGAGAAGAAGGAGGGCGAGGGCGGGGCACCGCTCAACGCGATCGTGATCGACTTCTACCTGTGGACCTTCGCCAAGGAGCACGGACACGCGATGAAGCACATTCCCATCCACAAGACCCGGTCCGTCTTCTACTGACGAGCTTCTCGCTTTCGTTAAATTGAATCATATTACTTTATCTTTTCCAGACATGCAATCATTGGCTGTTCGATTTCGACCGAAGAGCGGCGCCTTAGTAGTGGTCGTAGCCGCCATCGCACTCAGGCTTGCACTTGCGGTTGTCGGGGCAGTGCTCGCCGGCCTGGGCGTACTTGCCGTGCTCGTCCGGGTAGTAGCCCTTGCCGTCGGCGTAGTACACGCCGCCGCACTCGCGCTCGACCGGGTAGCAGCCGTGGGCGTCGCGGTAGTACCACTGGTGGCCAATCCTGCGCGGACAGCAGCCGTGGTCGTCACTCCACTGGCCGCCCGGGCACTGCTTCTTCTTGCCGTCATCGCACGGCTTCTCGCTCGTGGTGCAGTACTTCTTGGTCGACGTGGTCTCCTTGGGGCACTCCTCGGTGGTGGTGCGGTGCTTCCTCGTAGAGGTGGTCTCCTTGGGGCACTCCTTGGTGGTCGAAGTCGTGCGGTGCTTCCTCGTAGAGGTGGTTTCCCTGCGGGTGGAGGTGGTCTCCCTGGGGCATTCCTCGGTGGTAGAGGTGCAGTGTTTCTTGGTCGAGGTGGTCTCCTTGGGGCATTCCTCGGTGGTCGACGTGGTGTGGTGCTTGCGGGTAGAGGTGGTCTCCTTAGGGCATTCCTCTGTCGTGGTGCAGTGCTTCTTGGTCGACGTGGTCTCCTTGGGGCACTCCGCCGTCGTGGTACGCCTCTTGGTCGTGGTAGTCTCCTTGGGGCACTCCTCGGTGGTCTTGTGTTCGTAGTGATCAGGACGAATGCAGCGCTCGTGACACTTGCGGTCCTTGGGGCACCACTCACCGGACTTAAGGTACTGGCCCTTCTCGTCGGGGTAACACCTGCAGTCGCAAAACCAACCAGCCACTCAGCAATTGCCCACTCATAAACCCAGCCAATCAGATAGGTAGGCGCTACCTCTCCTGGTCGGCGTAGAACACGCCGCAGTCCAGTTCGCGGGGGTAGCATTTGTTGCCGTCGCGGTAGTAGGCCTTGCCCTTAATCACCTCCGGGCAGCAGCCCTTGCGGTCGGGCCAGTACCCGCCCTTGCACGGCCCTCTGTTGTTCCCCTTGTTGTAGTCCCGGTCGTAGTTGTCATCGGCCAGCGCAGAGGCGGCGAACACGGCCACGCAGAGGGCCACGAGGAAGAGCAGCTTCATGATGGATGTCCGCGTCAAGGTGATGGCAGGAGCTAACTGATGGGTTAAGAGGAGCGAACAGTTGGTTGGTGAAGTGAAGTTGTGTCCAGGCCAGTCCAGCTTTTTGTGGTAGCCGCTGGCCAATCGTGGAGCGCCTGTTTGAGCGCCCCTGTAAAGGCGTCCACCAATCGCACGGTGGCACACAGAGCGGACGCCAAGACGATGACATTTCCATCCGAGGGCCGCAATCAAGTGTGTCGTCTGGAGCCGCAGCTCTGCGTGGAGGTGCACGCCTGAGAGGTTGGTGTGTAACACTACAACGCAAGGTCCTCGCCAAATCATTCTTCTTTATTGTTGCTGCTCGTTCGTGTGGTGTGGTTTACCTCTTGTGTGTGTGTGTGTGTGTGTGCGTTCTTCGCAGCTCGTGCCTTCTTCTTCTTCTTCTTGACGGGTTCATCGTGTACGCCCCCCTCTCCCCTTCGCCCTCTTCTCTCGAGAGCCGCGGCAGCTTCGTCATCGCTCCTTCTTCTTGTGATGTTGGCTCCAAGGTTTGTGGACGGTTGTAGTTGTGGTAGGTAGGTAGGTCGGTTGGTAGAATTACACGGCAATGCAGCACCAGTACTCGTCGCAGCGGGTGAGGGCACCGGGCTCCTCCTCCCGGCACTCGCAGTAGGTGCGGCAGTTGTCGGGGGTGCAGCACTTGCGGCCGAGGAAGCCGCCGGACACGGCCCAGCAGACGAGGGTCACGAGATCGATGATAAAACCGACGAAACCGAAGAGCAGCGCCAGCATCAGGGCCATGGGGCTGGTCAGGATGCAAGCCAGCCACCACAGCACGTCCAACCAGGCCTATTACATGATGTTGATGCACAGACATAATTACATTGTTAATTGTAATTAATTGCAAAATTCTAACGTAAGATTAAAAATGAAAATTACAAGTTTGTATCTCAGATGACAAATGACAAGTTATATCACAACGGAGGTGATATGATAGAATATTATTATGATGAATAGGTCGGGATTGACGGAGATGAAACGGAGGAGCCGAGGTCGCATAGGACCCTTCGCGCGGGGGGGGCAGTACAAAAAAAGAACGAAAAAAGAACGAAGGGGGCGAGAGACGGTCGGTACCTTGTCGGTCTCTTCATTGGGGCAGCAGCAGTAGATGCCTCCGCTGATGAAGCAGTGGTACGTGTGGAACGGCTTGTCGTACCAACAGATCGAAATCTTGGGATGTCTCTGTACACCGGGACACTTGCACATCTTGTTCTTCTGCTGGGGTTCTAGTCGGCTGACGGGTGGACGGATGGGATGGAAGGAAGCTGGTGTGTCTTCTCTTCACTGTGGTGCGGGCGCGTGCGAGAACAAAAAACCCGCGCAACGGTCCCTCTCGGTGCCTTGTGTGCCTCCAAGCACCACCGTCACCTTGCCTCCTTGGCTCCGCCAATTTAGCCTCGTCGCTCCCCCCTTATTTCCTCCATTTATCCGCCTTTTATCCGGACACGGCGATAGCGCAGTTTTTATTTATTTCGTAATATACCTTGGTCGCCTGGCGCGGTGTAGCCTGGCGACAAGGTCCTTGCCGGTGAGCACACGCCTATCTTCGGTCTTGGGCGGTGCTGGCGGCGGTGGCGGCAGTCTCGACCGACAGCAGCGTCGCGCCAACGTCCCGCTTTGTTCGCTTGGCAATCCGCCGCGAGGTGCTGGTGCTGGGTGCCGGGCCGAAGGCAAATGAAGCAACCAACTCGCTCACGGTCGGCTTTCTTTGTTGGGCCCTTCGCCGCAGCTTATGCTCTTCTTCCTCTTCTTCTTCCTCCTCCGTCTTGATCAGGTGTTGTTCTTCATCATCATCTCGTTCCTCCCCCTTTTCATTTTTCTCCACCTTGACCTTCACCTCCCGCCTCCTCTTTGGCTTCTTGGGTGGCATGAAGTCGTCATCGTCGCTATTTCCTCTTGTCTCCTCTTCTTTGAGCGCCTCTTCCTTCTTGACCTTTGCCTTTTTGTTCTTCTTCCGCTTCTTCTTGGATCGTGCAGCCTCCTCCTCTTCTTCCTCTTCTTTCGCCTCCTTCTTGACCCGCGGCTTTCGCTTCCTCACCGGTGGCTCTGGCTCTGGTGGCGCCTGATCACCAGACAGATCCGACTCAAACCTGTTCATCGCCAACGCACGTCGACTGCGAGGTGAGCACCACAGCAGATCGATCCACTGAGGGAGGAACGGTGGCGCAGTACCGCTTGCCGTATTTGGTCAGAATGTAGACGCCGTCGAGGTACCAGTAGTAGCCCTGCCTGGGCTCCAAACCCCACTCGTACTTCTACATCGCCCAAGCAACAGTGTTAGGCTAGAGACCCCATAATCTCGCACACGCACAGGCATGACGTGCCTCGTAGAAGTCGGGTTGCTTTGTCATGAGGTTGGCACGGTGGCGGTCGACAAAGTGCTTGTTGGAGAGGAAGGGCGGGATGCCCTGCTCGGTGAGCGCCTCCTCATCGATCGCCTCGAGTGGGAGGTTGTTGACGAAGCCGCGCTCCATCCACTCCTCGAGGAAACAGTTGTAGTACAGCTTGAGCGCCTCTGTCCACGGCTTCCACATCTGCAGCACAGGGTGGCTGTGGCCATACACCAATTAAGACCATTACTCCAATCCAAAGAAAACGTCTTCATTCATCTGCAAGATGAAATGAATCGAAATGGTACCGCTTCCAGGAGGAGTCCGGGTTGCGTCCAAGAAGGATGTTGAGCAGCTGCATGGCCTCTACGCGCTGCTTGCCCGTGCGCTTGTTGTCGAGCAGCTTGGCCGTCAGCCGAAAGCAGGCCTGAAGATTCTCCAACACCGTCTTGGATTCATCCCAAACCAACAGGAATGGCAGGAACGTCTGCATCTCTCCCTCCCTTTCGAAAACCGCCTTCTTGTTCTTGGCCGACTTCCTCCCCACAACTTCGTTGGCGTTTGGTCATCTCGACAAGCGGTGACGTGCTTTTGTGCTTTTGCCTCTTCTTCGAGGAACTGTTTCAAAAAAAAATAAACAAGTCCGCGGTCAGGCGAGATTCTCACGTTAGGGCGGCTTCGGCGGCCTGGAGGTGCTTCTCCTGGAGGCGCAGGGCGCGCTGATCGACGACCCTCAGCACGTCGGTGAGCGACACGACCGAGAGGGGCCGTTGCATGGCGTCCTGCACAACCACAGACCAATCCCACCGTCAAGCTTGTTTCTTCACGCACACCAAGAGAGAGAAAGAGTTGGGCTTACCGTGCACCAAAGGCGGTGGAGGCCGTGGTGGGCGAGCCTGTGTATGACGGTGCCGAACGTGGTCTTGGCGGAGCACATCACGGGCACCTCTTGCTTGACCCTCTCCTTGAGGAAGCGGCTGACGGGCAGCAGCAGAGACCCGAGGTCGGTGGCCGCCAAGCCCCGGAGGTCGCTCACCGAGATGTTGCCCTCGAGGATGCCGGCATCGTCCACAACCGCCACGCCCGAGACCTTGTGGTCCAGCATCTGGAGGCCACACCACCGATCAGTGTACCCCAAAACTCATTTGTGGATCGTGGATGTGCGGTACTTGGTGAAAGGCGTAGAAGGTGCGAGCCATGACATTCACGGTGAAGAGCGAAGGCTTTGGCGTAGCGTTCAAGCCCAGCTCCGCCACGGTCTGAGCATTCAGTGAGCGCTACAATAACTATTGAACGAGACGACAACAGCAGCACCTTCTCGGCCAGGTGAGGGTAGGCGGACTTGATGCACTCCTCGAGCAGACACAAGATGTCCGACTGAGAGATGAGACACTCGACTTTGCCTCCGTCGTCCATCACAATCACTCGATGGACACCTGCCACGCCCCCAAGTGCGACGCACTGGTAGGTATCCAATCGATCGGAATCTGTACGCAAAGGCCAGGCACATACCTCGCTTCAGTGTTGCCAGGAGCTCGCTGATGTAGTGGTCCTTCCCCATCGTCACGAAGGGATTCAACCCGGAGTGGTCTGCCACGAAACAAGCACCACTCAACTTTTTTTAGCTCCGACAACTCACACGTTTAGCTCGGACGAGTTGGCTCCAACGTACTGACGATGGAGAGGGCGGGGATCGAGCTGATGAGATCTCCGCCGTGCGTGGCCAGCTGCGATACGTCGCAGCACCACCCGCGCCAGGTGACGTGGCGCCCGTACTTCTCCTCCTCTTCCTTGTGCGAGGGATCCACGCATTGCCTGATGAGGAAGCTCACCACGTCGAACCTGTGTGGTGAATCAGGTTGGTTGGTTGTTTTGCGGATGGAGACCGACCACACGTCTAGAGAGGAGGCGTACATATCAACCATTCCGTGGTAGCCTCCGCCTTCCTTCTCGAGCGGGGCCGACAGCACCTTGGCGTGTGCAAGAACCTGTGGGCGAGGAGAAGAACGAAAGGGTGAATTGCAACCGTCGCTTTCGTTCTTTGCGCTCTAAGCTTCGCTTTCGTTGGGTTGGTAAGAGGGGTGCGTGCCTTCCATGCTTCTGCAATCGAGGCCCCACAGGGAATGACCACCGGAGGCGAACGTCCCAAGGCCTTCACCACATCGGCGACCTGTGCTAACGGTCTCAGCAAGCGGGCAGGTGTGGGGCAGAAGATGCAAGAGTTACCGTGGCGTCGGCAGAGAAGAGAGGACAAGCGGCTGCCTCGGTTGGGGTTGACATGTCACGATTCACGAGCTGGTCAAGTTGTAGATGAAGATGGGCAGTGAAGAAGGAGCCAGTGTTGTTTGTGAGTCTGTCTCCCGTCCCAAGGCACCCCACTGACCCCAGGCGTTGACAGCCAAGGCAGCTCGTGCACAGTCCGCCTGGATGGACTCGAAAAGGCCGTGGCAACTCCCGGCCAGGAATGCCACGTCATCTCGACCAATCGCCAGCGTTCCATTGTTGCGTGTGCTGTGTGGAAGTAATGTGTATTACAATAAATAAATAAGGGTACCGTACATGTGTGCCACCTCCACGCCGCACACAAGCCTGCGTCGCTGAGGCACCAAGCCTCGACGCCGCTAGAGCGGTCATGATGATGGTCGGGAGGGTTTAAGTGTCGTCTAGGTCACTGCTCGGGCTGCTGCTCCAGCAACCCGTCGCTGATGGTGCACCGTCGGCGCTTCTTCGTGGCCGGCAACGTGAGCGACGTGTACACCTCCACGCTCTCGTCGAGCGCAAACCGTGGCGTGAGCGGCGACAGCTGCGTATCGCCGCTACTCTCTCGACTCACCTCGTCCTCCGTCTCAGTCTCAGTCTCAGTCTGCCTTTCCCGCTCCGCTTCGTTTTCGCTCTCAGTCTCGGTCTTCTGCTCGTCGTCGTTGTCGTCTTCGTCTTCTTCCTCGCAGGCTGCAGCGCCTATCGGATCGAGTGCTTGCGGCGGCGATGCTGATGACGGGAGCGGTGGCAGGGAGCAGGTGTAGACCTCCCATGAGTCCGATCGCACTTCGGCTCGCAGCTCCCTGGCTTCGGCCTCGCGTGGTCGGTAGTGTCGTCGGTGTCGTCGCGGCGAGAGTGGCGAGCGGATGCGGAACGCGTCGGAGCCCGCGGCATGCCGGCGCTGTACGAGCTGGGCCGAGTGCGACCGAGGGACGAGCACCACCCCCGAGTCGGTGGCGGCCACCCGCGCGCCACTCTCGTCGCTGCTGCATTTCTTGTCCTTGCCGCAGCCGTTCGATGACACGTGGGCCACCGGGTCGCCGGCGCTTCGCGAGCGCGTCGGTCGCTCGCCGCTGGCGCCCAAGACGCTCTCGCTCTCCGAGTCGGTGGCGGCGTCGCAGTCGCTCTCGGCCTCGTACTGGGCGAGGATGCTGTGGTAGTCGGTGAGTGTCTGCAGCACCTGGGCCATCGTCATGCGCTGCTTGGGGTTCTCCTTCCACACCCCCTTCATGATCTTGCGCAGGATGGGGTCGCAGCCCTTGGGGATCTTCAGGCGCGTGTTCTTCTGGGCCACTGCGATGATGATCTGCGAGGAATCGACGCCACGCCACGGCACCTTGCGTGTCACCATTTCCCTGTTTCGTCAAACGATCATTCCATTAGTTCACATTGGGCGTGTGTGTGTGTGTGTGTGTGTGTGTGTGTGTGTGTGTGTGTGCGCGCGCGCGCGTGTGCGTGCGGCGTGGATGGTTACCAGAGGAGTACGCCAAAAGAAAAGGCGTCTGAGGCTTCGCTATACTCGCGCCGGACCATCGCCTCTGGCGCCATCCACTGTGGCAAAAAGAAAGTGAGCTGAACGCGACCATCTGGCTGTGAGGGTTAATGGAAGCCTACCCGCACGGGGCCGAAGTTGCTGTTTGTTGTGTCCGTGTCACCCTTGAGCACGCGCGCCAGACCGAAGTCGGCAATATACGCACCTGAAGAGCAGTTCGCACCCAACGTTAGACAATCATCACAAAGGCCACGCCCAGAGAGCGTGCGTGCGAGTGTGATAGCATCAAAGCGTACTGTAGTTTTCGCTAACGAGCACGTTGCGGGCTGCGATATCTCTATGTATGATCCGTTCCCTGCACACGCAGCACAGGATCAGTACCAGTGGATTGTATATGTCTCTGGATTGGTGCACGGTACCGGTGGAGATGGCGTATTCCTGCGGCAGCATCGCGCGCCATGCGGACCAGCAATGAGGGAGGCACGCGCGCCCTTCCCTTGACCAGCAGTTCGAACAACGACCTGACCAAGACCGTAACACCCGGTAAGACGCCAACTTCAGGGAATGCCATGAGCGAGATGTGTACCCGCGAGAGCAGTATTCGGTAACAAGCGCGACGCCGTTAAAGTGTTCGGAGGGGCGAGTGATCGCACCGACAAAGCTGATCACTGACGGATGATTGCCTGCACGGATTTCCAAGAAGCGTTCTCAGATATTGATGCTGTTTCAAAGCAGCAAAGGGCGGGACTTCATACCGAGCTTCTCCATCATCTCGGCCTCCTTCCTGATTTCGTCGATCACGTCGTCTTTGGCCTCGGACAGCTTGACGGTGTCGAACACCTTCACCGCAACCGGTCCGCCTCGCCAACAGCCCTGGTAGACCTTGCCGAAGGCGCCCACGCCGAGGATATCGCCGAGGGTGAGGTCGGTCGGCTCGATTTCGCGGTAGACGTACTTCCTGGGCTCCTTGTCTGGCTGCATTCCGCCCATCTCCTCTTCGTCCATCGGGTCGAAGGTGCGCCGCCGGGTCCGGTACGAGTGGATGAAGAACAGGGCGAGCGGAAACTACGCAAAAGAACACACCGTGTCGGTGAACTTCCGGTTGTAAAGCATTGGCGTAAGGATGCGTGCCCGTACCACAAAGACCAGTAGGAGTATAATGGCGATGAGAGGAACGAGAAGCCCCAGCAGGAGATCAATATTGAAGCCCTCAGATTTGCCTGCATTCTGGGCTGAGAGAGAAGGTCAGCACAGTGTACGGGCAATATGACAAGATGTGAGGAGTGTGGTAATTACTGTTAATCTGGGGGTAGGATAGCACTGGGCAGGAGTGGAAGAACAGATTTTGAGGCTCGGAGATGGTGGTGCCGTCCTCCTTGCCAACCAGGAACGGACCCAGGTATTTCCCGTCGGCGTCGAAAAGTTCGATCTGCGGTGCAGACACCAAAGTCAATTTGAAAACAGCAACAACGACCAAAAGTTCAACGCTCCACGGGGAACGAGGAAAACGTACTCGATCGCTTCGCTGCGAGGTGATAAACAGGTTGCCCGGTTGCCCGGTGGTGGCATTGTAATTGCCAAACTCAAGATCGACGAAGTCGCTGAGTTGATAAACCAGCGTGTTGTTGGCCTCGACCGAGAAGTCGATAAAGATCTAAGGTCGCATCACGACAGCAGAAACGCTCGCGTAATGAGCAGGGTGATACGAAAAGGAAAGCTGGCGTTATGTGAGAGAGCAGACGTACGCCTGATATGTCAGGATCGTTCATATTGAAGTAGCGCACGAAGGAATTGGTGCCGTCAATCACGTACAGAGTGTCAAATCTCGTTTCGATTCCCGAGTACGACACCACGGGCTCGGGTTGCTGCACGAACGGTTGTAGCTCTGCCCAAACGCGGGTCAGGCCTCCTCTCGACCATCAGAAACGTCGTTGAATGAAGAGGGGGTGGGTACCTTGCGTCGGCGAGGACGTATTAAGAAGATAGACTGTGTTCTCAGACGGCGTCGATACCAGCAACGCCGAAGTGTCGTCCGTTTTCTGCTTTTCCGTGACCAATAGAAAAAGCGAGGAAATAAATAATAAAGCGGAAATAATTTAAAAAAAATAAATTCCGGCACAATCAAATTTGAAGGGAAGGTGTACATTGGAGTACTTGAGGCCGTAGGTCGGGCGAAGAGTGGGTATGCTGCTGAGGATGGTGAAGTTGAGGAGGCTGCGATCGGGACCTTCCCAACGGAATCGGTGGATCTGCAGATCGTCGATGCACGTGACGTACAAGATGTCGCGCGAGAAGCCGATCTGGCCGCTCCAGCACCACAGCAGCTTCTGATTCTCGATGCGCCCCACCAGCTCTAGACCCTTATTCAAATCGTAGATGCTGATGTGGCCCTGCCACTTATAGGAGATGAAGAGGTAGGGGTGCTCGATCCACAGTCCCGTCGGGTTCTTGCCCACCGTGAGGCCCGTTTGATTGGCCCCCATGACCAATCGCTGCTCCTCCGAGAGCGGCGTTGCAGATGGCGACGTGCCCTCTTCGTCGGAAAGAGAGGGAGGCGTAGATAAAGATGAAGAGCCACTACTCGATTCGAGGGTCCAGAACGGCAGTAGACGAGCCGTGGCCACATCAATCACCTGCAAGCGGCCGTTGCCCGTGTTGGTGACGTAGAGGCACTGCTTCTGCAGCTGCCCTCCATCTTTGCCGCCCCCCGCCTGGGTTGGGGTCGGCACCGGGGCTGCCGCGGAAATCGATGCGAGCGTGCAGAGCACCAAGAAGAAGAAGAAGAGGATGGAGATAGATGGTGTTCTTCTCGCCCGGGCCGTCGCTTCCATATAGACGAGTTTCGATAATGCCAGATAGAGAGAGCTTCAGGTCTTTAGGTCCGACCTGGTCTCCTCATGAAGTTGTTGTGGGCGACCGGTGTGCAGTTGAAGGCGGATTGCTGAAGAAAATAAGCACTGATTCCTGTTTGGCGGCGACCGAAGAAAATAAAACCCGACCACCCGGGCCAACCCGAGCACACCGCGCCCAAACTAACGGTACGCTCACCTCGTGGAACTCCACATGACCCGTCAAAGAAGCTTCAACCGTTGAGTGTCGCCCACCACGTTGTGACACACTTTCTTCACTCTTGCTCAACGATGATGGCTATTTTTCTATTGCGTTGTTATCGCGCCTACGGCGAGCATCACTCCTCTTTCCTCTCGCGGCCAAAGTCGGTGAGGACCATGAGAGACTGGTCGAGCTGGAGGATGGCGTTCTCGAGCTTTTCGATGACGCGGGTCATGTCCTTCTCGCTCAGCGGCTTCGACCGCTCGAGGTCCGTCGAGAAGGTCTCCTCGTGGTGCAGCCGCTGGTGCATTTTGCGCAGCACTGCATAGAGCTCGTTCACCACCTGCTCACCGTAGCCAAAGCTCATCAGAAGGCGCGGACGCACACGTCACACGCTACCACCAGAGAAGCACGTACGTGACGCTTGATATGCTCCATGCGGACAGACCAGAGGTAGAAGGTGCGGGCGGGGGCGTGGTCGGCCGTCCTGGGCACCTCCTGCAGGTGCACGAACTCGCACGACAGCATCTTGTACAGATACTCTCGCGTCTCCGACACCGGGATCAGCGCCAAATCGGCGATCTGGTTACGCGTGCGTGAACAGTGAGTGAGCATGGCGCACAAAGAGGCCAGTTGGTTCTCAATGATACGTACCCCCTTTTGTTCGAGTTGCTTCTTCATCCTCAAGAGGCGGAAGATGCGCAAACTGAGATCACCAAATCGCTGCTGGACGACCGACTCAATCACCTTTGCCTGCAGGAACTCGCTCAAGCCGAGCAGCGCTAACGCGGTGGCAAAAAAAGGGGTTGTAAGTCTTTCCCCGTAGCCGACCACACTCCCGGTCAGGGCTAGACGTACAGATAGCAAAGGAACACGGATCGACATCGCTCGTCTTCTTCAGGATGGTCTGCTCTGCTGCCTGTGGCGTTATCGAATAGTGATGAGTAAAGGCAACCGCATGTACAAGGAAGAGCGCGATACCATAACGTTGAGGTACTGAAGCACGGAGTGCTGGGTGATGTCCTCCGAGGAGTACTCCTTTTTAAGCTCCTGCCACAGCTCGGTGGTCGACACCGACACTGTAGGGCAAATATGTCAAATCAAGGGCTGACTGGGTATGCGTGCGGGGCTGCCAGAGCGGCGTACCCGAGTCATGGTCGCTGAGCGAATGGATATAGGGCTCGATCATCTTGAACATGACTCGAAGGTAGATGCCAGCGGTGGCATCCACCTTCTCCTCTACCATCTTGATGATCGCCTAATCGGTAAAATAGAGGTCAGGACTCATATCGTACCTCATTGCACGCACACTGTCGCCCACAGATGAGGCCCGAAGGCAAACATGTTAGGCTGCTGTTACGGTACCTCATGTCTGAAATGCATGTTGAAGCGTTCGGGGTTGATGCACCAGTAGACATCGGTTATTCGGCCGCTGAGCGGATCAACATTTTGCCGCTTGGGCTGAGGGTCTTTTGGGCCGCCCTTCGACTTTCTCTTCTGCGCCCGAAGCAGTTATGAGTACGGCGACTGACACCGCATGTGGTAGCTGCAGCCGAAAAAGGAGGAAGAGGATAATACCTTGGGCTTGGCTTCTCGATAGCCTTCGCTCAGGTTACTGAGGCCAGACCTCATGCCCACGCCGTCATCTTCATCTTCGTCGCCGCCGCCAGCCCCAGGCTTGGCCTTTCTCGCGGCGTTCAATTGCGTAGAGATATCGACAGCCGGCTGCGGCCCGGGGGCCTCCGGCACGCGCACCACGAAGCGCTGCCTGATCAACTCCGTGAGCATCGTGTCGGCGAGCTCGAATCCTATGCCGGGAGAACCGTGAGCCGAACAAAAGGCTTCACCCTTCTCTCAGGGAAGGGGATGGGTGGCGGGACGTACCAGCGGCCTGGGCGGCGTGCTGCAGGATCAAATCGTGCGTGAGGCGGCCGTGCTCCAACAGTACTTGCACCATGAGGCGGCCCTGTACACCAGCGTTGCCGGTAGTGAGACAATGCGGTGCGCGCGCTTAACCTGTGGTGAGTGTTGCCATACCTCATCGCCGAAACGGTGTTTGGCTACTTGAAGGAAGCGCGGGAAGCGAAGGCGCCACAGTATGAAGGAGACGTTGGCTTGATAGTACGTTTGGACGTCCTGGGGATTGCCCTCTGGGTGCTCCTCGATGAACGAAACGAGATTGTGCTGAATGAGGACGAGCAGGCTGTTCTTCACCTGCAAGAACTCGAGCTCCGTAATGCTTTCAAGCTCGTGCATAAGCAGCCGGTCCCTAGTCAACAGTGCGCCAGCCACTTTCTGTTCACCAAGAATCATGCTGGAATTAACAAAATGGATTGAAATCTTGAAACAAGATGGGCAGGTCTGCATCTGCGCAGCGAGAAGAAATACCCCTATGACATCGCCAAAGTGCTCCGTAACGATGTCCCTGGCTAAATGCGCCCTCTCCATCTTCGCAATCTCTGTTTCTTTGCTTTTGTGGCCAAAATATTCGAGCCACGCCATTTCTCGAATTTTCTCAGTTTCTTTGGGCGGGAGCAACAGACCGACACGAGTGCGGGACACACGCCACACAACACGCACGACTTTGTCTGTAGCACACAAAGCGGGTAAAACGAACTGCGCAATCCTTGCCTGGGCCTTAGTTTCTCAGCATTTCTAAGTGGAGTGCATGCGGTAAGAGTTCATTGGCCCTGTTGGGACCACCCTGGGTGGCTCATTGCTTTCTGGAACTGCTGTCCCCCAAGTTGGCCCGCTGCCGCACCGGCTGCAGGCACCCGGTTTTGCACCATCGTTCGCCAGCGAGCCAAGAGTCGCTCCTGCTTGGCTTGCAGCGCTTGTGGATCTGCACCTCATAGTGAGAAATATCATCACAAAAAAAGTTACAATAGCGGCTCGTGGTGGTAGTTTTACCTTGCGCGACTGGGGCGGGTGGCAGAGACCCAAAGAGGTCGGCGGAAGGCGAGCCGGGTGGGCTCACAGTGGCAGCACCCAAAGGTTGCGAAGCGGCGATAGGCGAAGACAATTGCGGGGGTGGTGATGCGGGAGTGGGTGCAGGCGCAGGCTCAGGTGCAGGTGCAGGCGGAGGCATGGGAGAAGGCATGGGCGGAGGCGCGGGCGTGGGTGCGTCTGGCAACGCTGGCTGTGGTGGTGAGAAGGTTGCTGTGATGGTCGGGGGAGCTTGTGGTTGATAGGGAGAGGAAGCAACACTGGCGGTCTGCGGTGCATACGCGTAGGGGCTCACGCCGTAGCCATAGCCATACGGATATCCATACGCGGCGGAGTAGGCGTATTGATGTTGCTGTTGCTGCTGCGGTGCTGGTTGAGGTACTGAAGCTATTGTTGGGTAAAAGGTACGGCCTTAGCGAAATGCGTTGTATTCCTGAGGTGGCGGTGCGTACAGTCATCGTCTGACATGTCCATGTCGGTGTCCATGTTCTCTTCCGAGCTTTCGCGCTTTCGTTTGTGAGGGCGTCTTGTGGGAAACTTCCTCTCCACCTGTCGCAAGAAATGCTTTTTCTCAGACCGCCACGAGGTATTAAAGGCGGAGGAGGGGAGTGAAAGTACCAGCAGCGGATCGAGGGCAAGACCGAGCCCAGGGTATTGCTAAATGAGGGAGGAGTGTGAGTACCTCACACTCGAAGTAAGTGAGGGAAGAGAATGCCGCACCACTAACTGTACTATTTCGCCCTCTTCATCTTCTTCATCGTCATCATGGCGAGCTATCTGCTCATCTGCTCTGTCCAGATAGATCAATTCGGGGACTGCTACTTCCTGCTTCCGAGCTGAACATACAAAGCCAGTAAAACTTAGCCACAGGAAGTTGTGATGCAGCAACATGTCTGTGAGTACCCAGCGGCTTTCGCTTGCGGCCTTGTCGAGTGCAACATGTATACACGTGAAAATGTTAGCAAGTTGCAAGCAGAACGGAAGCCAAGCTGGCGCGTACCGATATACCCCGGAGGATACCCACACGTTCGCATATTGCTGTAATAGGGTGGCTCCTCACCCTCTACCATACGTGGTACAAGTTAAGGACAACAGGCGTGAACGCAACCACCAGGTGATATTCGTAAAGGGAGAGGGTGAAAGGGATATCTAGAGCTTGCTTGAGCTCCTCCGAGAGTTCGCCCGGCTTGAACTTGTCGAGCAACACCTTCTGCGACGTAGCGTATCTGCAGACACGACAACCGAAGCATCACAAGGTGAGTCGAGCTATTGAGAAGTATATGGTACCAAGCGCACCTTCCAGTGAAGCGAACTGGAGTCGAGTCCAGGAACTCTCTTCGGTTGCGCTGTATTGCTTCCTGATCTCGAGGCTGCACATGAGCACCAGAAGGTGAGTTCACCATCCGAGCACTCGACACCAAGAATGTAACGCACTTCGGGGCACTCGGCGACCGAGTGGCCGGGCTGCCCACAGTTGAAGCACTTGCTTTCGCCGTTATCTCTGTTGGAGTAGCCCACACTTACCGTGTTAGGTACAAGGATGAAGCGGCGTTGGTGGTGTACCTACTTTTCTTTGGGTGGGGAGTTGTCGAGTGGAGCATCCGAGGCACGATGGTAGATGGGTACCTCCATAAAGGATGGCGCCTCCACATCCGCGGCGTACTCTTGCCCGCCGATTCGAAGCAGTTGCGGACCCTTCGCAGAGATGCAAAATCAGCACGCGATTCATAAGCGGCCGAGGGGATACGTACATGCTCAGGGTCGATGAACTTGATGTATTGCACGTCAATGGCAGCCTTGGGCGCGTAGCGAGGCGCGCCATAGCGTCGTGCCCCTTCAGCCTTTGTGCGGCACTGCAGCAGCACGTCCTCGACCTTCTGAATGTCGTCTCTGTGGGTAACACATACCAATGAGATCACTGCAGAACCTGGGCGTGTGGCTCAGGGTGAACGCACTCGGCAAAGTCGAGGTAGGTGATCATGCAGAGTGTCCCAGGTGCGGTCTCTTTAGATCGTTGCTGCCGGCGAAGGCTGCGTTGAAGATCATAAATTTTATCCTCCAGCCGCTCCACCTCCCTCCGCAATCGTTTGTCTGGGATTGAAGGGTTGGTTCAGCACCAAGCAGAAATGTAAAATCGAAAAAAAAAAAAAACAAAACAAAACAAAACAAAACAAAACAAAACAAAACAAAACACGTACTTTCCAACTCAAGAGGTTCATCTTCCTCCGATGAATGCCGCGAGTCCTCCGAATACGAGCTTTCTTCCTCGCCTTCGGAAGATGACGCGTGTGGGGTATCACGCTCTTCCATCTTTTTACTTGTTTTCCTTTAGAGTTTCTTGGGCTGGTTTTCGTTTCGCGCCATTTTTTTGGCCAGCGGAAACAGAGGAGATTTTGTGGATCGAAGTGAGGAGAACAAACGAAAGATGTGGGGCGCGGGCGACTACGGCGATCAGACACCAATGCAGCGCAGGCCCAGCATGGGAGCTGGTGCGCATTCCTACACCGCATTAAGTCTTTTACCGCATCTGGTTAATTTCTCGAACACCTACAGACTATGGAGGCGACTCAACTGCGCCACGAACCACCCAGCGAACCACCATGACGTCGTACCTCTTTCCTTCCACCCCGGTACGAACCCATTGGCTTCTTGATTCCTTTCGAGAAGCTCATCATCGGCTCGCGATTTTCAGTACAATCCTGCGGCTCGCGGTCTAGCTGGCCAGGACCGCACGCGCAGGTACCTTTGCAGGCTTCAGTTTCTTTTCGTTCACGCTGCTATGCGGTCGCTCATGGCTGTGCCGCCTCTTCTTCCACTGTGCAGTCGTGACGCAGGCCTCGATGAGGTGTACACGCCTATCGCCACTCCAGCTCGCGGTGGTGGCCGCTACGGTGACATGGCAGGATCCACGCCTGGCTTTGGCCAAACACCCACAGCTGCCGGATACACACCCTTCCGCCGGCCGCAGATGGTCGAAGAACGGTCCAGGCCCGGTATCGCTACCTCTTCTGCCGAAGGGTACGCCATCGCTTGCTCCCTCAGCCGTACGGCGCCGCGTACTGACTTGAGCCGCGTCCATGATCGGTACAGAGCCCCTGGAGAAGAGCAGCCTCCTACCCGCAGCCTGTACGACGAGCTGGAGGAAGAGGTGAGTTCTTGCGATGCGATATATCACGTGCAGTGCCGAGTCTTATATTTTAATCTGTTCCTTCGTATGCTCAGGAGGGTGTGCCCTCAAGGACCATCGAGCCGATGTACATGGGGTATGCGCTCGCTATCGCCTTTGTGAACCAGGACTCTAGACTCACTGCATCTCACCAGATCGCCTGGAGAGGAGTTGGACATCGAGAGCGGAACATGGGTGACCGTGTTCGGCTTCCCGCCGTCACAAGCTTCGTATGTGCTCAAGCTCTTCCAAGAGATCGGTGAGGTTGTACGTCACAAGACGCCTCTTGGACAGTGCAATTGGATGCACATTCAGTACGCGAATCACTCTCTCTGCGGGGTTTGCTGGCAGTGGTTCTTACACGTCTCGTGGCTTTTGTGTGCGTACGATATTAGATTCCAGACAAGGACACAGGCCCGACAAGCGCTCTCCAGGAACGGCAAGACGTTTGGCGGCAACCTGATGGTGGGCGTGACGGAGTGCACAGACGCCGCGGCGCAAGCCACGGGCTCCTCGCTCGCCGAGTTCCCTCGCCCGCTCAACGCACCAGTCCAGCCAAAGCCCGGCTCGTACGTCCCTTTTTCTCTTTCTCTTTCGTTCAAGCACAGAAGCGCCAAATGCTGATTCTCAACATGCTCAGGCACCAGATCGACCTCTACGGCCCGAAGGTGCCCAAACGGAGCGACTCGACATGGTCCAAGATCATGGAGTATGTCATTGGTGCCTAGATGTGCACGCCCTATTTATTACACTCTCTTTTCTCCTCCACCATCAAGAGGGCCCGGCTTCTTGCCTGCTCTCGGCCCACGAGATGCTCGACGCCGACATGGCCGGCACCGGCAGCGCCAAGTCGCCCAGGCCCAGCACATCGAAGGTCAGCTCCTGTTTGTTGAGCTCCACCATCCGGGGGCTGGTGCCAGCGTCGGCCAAGGCCAGCACGTTGGCCTTGTAGGTGCCGGCAAAGAGGAACGTCATGGTGAACTCGGGAAAACGACCTGGAAATACGAAATATTTCTTGGAAATTAGTATCAGTTCGGGGTGACGTGAGTCATCCTCAGCCGAACCAATTCGCAAGGTTGGTGGGCCGAAGCAAGAGCAAAGGGAGATGGAGAGGCAGAGCAGCATCAACGATTTTTTCAAATCAGCAAGCGGAGGGAATGCGGCAGCGGATGAGAGGGAGGAGAAGAAGAAGAAGAGGAAAGGTGGCGGCAGTAAATCTTCAACTTCATCAAAGGCTTTGGGGGCGAGTGCCAAGCGCAGAAGAAAGGAATCGACGTCGAGCACCGTGCAGCCATCTGCATCTGCTTCCATCAATTCCGAAGCTATACCCACAATTCCCCTCAACCAAGAATTCGAAGGCGATGCTCTTGCACAACTCTCTTCGCTTGGGGGTGCGTCCTTTTGTGCACGGCACTCTGTTGTGAGTGAATAATGAGTGCTCACAAGCATCAATAACCACCGCAGTGGCGGCATACCTCCCCGAGCAAGTGGAGAGCACCGTCATCGCCCAGGTACAACGTTGGCCTCACCCGTTTCATGCGGGAGCAGTGCTCAGCAGGTTGTTGTGGTGTTGCTGCCCGCGCAGGCACAGCGCGCGCTCGAGAACCAGGAGCAGAGGAAGCTGCAGAAGAAGCTGGACGACATCCGGATGCAGATCGCCACCCTCCAGGACGCCCTGAGGGCCGAGACCGAGGCCGCAGCGAAGCAAAAGGCGGGCAACTCGTTCGCCGCCAATCTGCAGAAGAACGTCAAGGTGCGGAGTAAGTTGTAGCACACAGGTACACATGTGTGCGCTGATCGCTGATCCTGGCTGCCCTTGACCTGGTCGCAGAAAAAACAAATCGAGGATCTGAAGAAGAAGCAGCAGGTCATGATCGCCCTTGCGGCGAAGGAGGCACTGAAGCAGCAGAAGCGGAGCGGTGACTCAGCTTCTATTTCGTCATCATCGTCTTCGTCGTCATCCACCGCCACATCTACTGCACCGCCAACGCCAGCGAGAGCCAATCGTGCCATCCAGGAGGACGACTGTACGTCTGATCTGGCTCCACGCCCTAATCATCCTTGCGCGCTCCTCACTTTGCCTTGTGTGGTTAGCGTTCGACGCCATGCTGCAGGAGAGTGAGCACGATCGGCTGGTGCGCCTGGGCCGGATTACGCCCTTCGACAAGATCGACCAGAAAGCCACACAACCTGCCACAGAGGTACCCTCAACTCGACCCTCGTTGTAATCAATCACGCTGACCCCAACGACCACAGACGAACCGGCGGGTGGTGATGCCCGCGGACAGCCGGCCGACGAGACGGGACCGCGCCCAGGCGCGTCAGAACAAGAAGTGGGCAGGTCGCAAGGTGAATAAGTACGCTCGCTTCCCTTACGCTTCTTGTTCGTTCTCGTGTGGCACTTATTGATGGACGACGCAGAACTTGGGATGGCGATGGGAGCGACGAAGAGAATGGTCGAAAGCGAATGCGGCCAAGGAAGAACAAGCCAAAGCGACGCTTCACGAAGCGAGACCTCTCCGTACGCCTGAGGCTGTCCTACTACTCGGTTGTCGGTTGATAATGTGAGCTGATCGCACCTTACTCCCACAGATATACGCGAAACTCGATGACGGAGATGAGGAAGTGTATCTACGACGGATGCAACTGTGGAGTCGTAAGAAGCAGCAGCAGCTCGAGCGTAAGCGGCGCCTGGAGGCCGAAGCGAACGGGGAGCTGCAGGCGGAGGAAGACGAGGAAGAGCGCCTCTCCGAGGAGATCGAGACCGGCAACGTGACGATCGACTCATCCGACTCAGAGGAAAAGGACAGCTTCGAGTCGAACGAACAGCTGGGCGCGGAAGTGAAGACCGAGGAAAACGAAGCAGAAGACGGAGAGGAACATAGCGAAACAACTAAGAACGAAGCGAACGGCGGTCGGAATGAAGCGATGGCGGCGAGCGCAACGACCCCTGCGCGTGCGGCAACCGGTGAGTGGAACTGTGCGTCGTGCACTTACATCAACAGTTTGGAGTCGGCGGTGTGCACGATGTGCGGACGGCGCAGGCCCAGGCTGCAGCCAACCAAACCCGCTTTCGACACCGACGAGCTGGTCGATGTGGGCGGGAACGAGGATAAGGACGACGAATACCGACAGGAGAAGGAAGGCGAGGAAGAGGAGATGGACGTCGACATCGAAACGGTTGATGACGACGAGATCAAGGCACTCCAGGCCACAGAAAACAAGGCTCACAAAAAGCGAGGGCGACCTGCTGCTAAAACGAGAACGAAGACGAAGACGAAAGCCAAGAATGAAGTGATGGACGAAGATGAGGACTTTGATGCCAATGAGCTCGTCATCGACCCGGACGAGGGAGAGGAAGTGCTCTTTTCTGGGGGTTACCGGCTGCCGGCGCAGCTGTACGACAACCTCTTTGACTACCAGAAGACCGGAGTGCGATGGATGTGGGAGCTGCATCGACAGAACGCTGGCGGAATCATCGGCGATGAGATGGTAGCTACACACGCCACACATACGACATACACACCTCTGTCGTGCGTCGACGGTAACTGATTGCGTGGTGTGCTCGGGCAGGGTTTGGGCAAGACGGTGCAGGTCATGTCTTTCCTCGCCGGGCTCCACCACAGCGAGATGCTGAACGGGCCCATCCTCATTGTCTGCCCGGCGACGGTCATGCAGCAGTGGGTGCGCGAGTGCCACAAGTGGTGGCCGCCCTTCCGCGTGGCTGTGCTCCACGACACGGGGACATATTCGGGCTCGGCGTCCGACCTGATCGAACAAATCGCCACCAATGGTACGGCGCAGCGTCCTATGATGATGGGCGACACCACCGTGCGCGGACTAGGGGCCTGACGTGGTGGCGTGTCACATGGCAGGGCATGTGCTGATTACGACCTACAGCGGCACGAGGCTTAATCAAGAGATCATGTGCGAGGTGGACTGGGAGTACGCCGTGCTGGACGAGGGCGACAAGATCCGCAACCCCGATGCCGACATCACCCTCGCGTGCAAGCGGCTGCGGGTACCATCCACCGCCGCTCTCTCATTGGCACCACGTGATAGATTTCTTGGCAGAGGCTCATCAACATTTGCGGTGTGCAGACGCACCACCGGTTGATCCTGACCGGATCGCCCATCCAAAACAACCTGACTGAGCTGTGGTCGCTGTTTGACTTTGTCTTCCCTGGCAAGCTTGGGGTACCGTTTGCAACCGCCTAGCTGGTTCTCTGTGTCACCCTGTGTCGGCTGCTTACGTGGCGTGCTAACCGTGTTTCTTCACCACCACCCCACCATGCGAACCACCAGACACTGCCCATTTTCCAGACCGAGTTCGCACTGCCAATATCGATGGGCGGCTACAGTAACGCCACGAAGCTACAGGTCCAGACGGCCTACAAGTGCGCCGTGGTGCTGCGCGATCTGATCAAGCCCTACCTCCTGCGAAGAATGAAGGCCGACGTGAAAGCGCAGCTGCCAAAGAAGAGCGAACACGTACGCCCGCGCGTGCTCCGCCGTAGCGTACCGCAGCGCTGACGTCAGCGATTCTCTCCTCCCTTCCTTGCTCCAGGTGCTGTTTTGTCAGTTGACGGCGGAGCAGCGGACGGACTACGAGGACTACCTGGGCTCGAAAGACGTGCAGGACATATTGGGCAAGGAGCGGCGGGATCGCATGACGAACAAGGTGCTGGCCTGCATCATGAACCTCCGCAAGATCTGCAACCACCCCGACCTCATGCTGCCCTTCGAGAAGGTAAGTGCAGATTCAGCGTTGATTGATATTTTAGTGATGAACGAGATTAATATGTTGGTGTTGCTGCTCAACAATATACTCAACAACAACTTCATTACTGCACAGTGGCCGCAAGACTACGGTTATTGGGGCAGATCAGGCAAGCTGAAGGTGACGGAGCAGTTGCTGCAGATGTGGAGAGAACAGGGCCATCGCGTGCTCCTCTTCTCTCAAACCCGGCAGATGCTCGACATCGTCGAGCGGTTCGTCGTGGAGAAAGGTATGTCGTCCGCCCAGTGTTGCGTTTCCTGCATTTCATACCCTAACAATGAACTGACCGTGTGTGTCGTGTGTCGTGCCCGCGCAGGTTATGACTACTTGCGCATGGACGGCACGACGGGGATTGGACGACGCATGGGCCTTGTGGACGAGTTCAATAACAACCCGCGCCATTTCCTCTTCCTCCTGACGACCCGTGTCGGTGGCCTGGGCGTCAACCTCATCGGCGCCGACCGCGTTCTGATCTACGATCCCGACTGGGTACCCCGTCTCACGTTGGTGGAGTGTGTTAGAGCAAACAGTAATAGGTGTCGACATGAATGAATGGAAATCGCAGAACCCGTCGACGGACATGCAGGCTAGGGAGCGGGCGTGGCGGATAGGGCAGAAGCGCGAGGTCACCGTGTACCGGCTCATCACGGCCGGAGCGGTGGAGGAGAAGATCTACCACCGCCAGATATTCAAGCAGTTCCTCTCCAACAAGATTCTCAAGGATCCCAAACAGCGCCGATTCTTCAAGGTGCGGTGGCGTGCGGTGAGATCGTGTCACATACAGTTTGTTGATTGTTAATTGGTTGCGGCGGTGATGATGATGTCACGCAGTCTTCGGATCTGAGGGACCTGTTCACGCTGGGCAAGGAGGGCAAGGCCGAGACGACGGAGCTGTTCGACGACATTCGCGCCCAGATGCAGAAGGCCGAGGAGGCCGAGCGGGCGAAGGAGCAGCTGGAGCTGGAGGAAAAGGAAAAGGAGAAGGAAAAGGGGAAGGAGAAGGCAGTGGATGACGACGATGAGGCCGAAGGCGGCACGGACGACGGGGCTGGCGCAGCAAAGTCCAAGAGCGAGAAGGACGACGCCTTCATCCTCCGCAGCCTGTTCGACAAAGCCAACGTGCAAGGCGCCGTGTGTCACGACTCCATCGTCGAGAACGCCGGCCACGAACAGGTCATCATCGAGGAACAAGGTCCGTGTCGCGTGTGTCGCGTGTCGCGTGTCGTGTGTGTTGTGCTAACCGACCACGTGGGCCACGTACAGCATCCAAGATTGCGGCGAGAGCGGCGCAAGCGCTTCGTCGGTCGAGGAAGGTGTGTCTGAGCGACGACGTCAACGTGCCCACGTGGACGGGACGATCGGGTGAAGCGGGCATGCCCCAGCAGCTCAAGCAAAAGCGCTTCGGCGCGCAGCCCAACTCCAAGCTCCTCCAGGCCAGCGAAACCGAGGGCGCCATCAGAAACTTTGGCAAGAATCAGGTACTCCCACACCACACCCACACACTGCTGCACGACGCGCTAACGTTAACCCTGTTTGGTTGGTAACAGTCGCCGTTTTCCGCACGATCCATTTCTCCATCATCGTCGTCGTCGTCGTCAGCTGTGCCGCTGGCAGGTCTGGTGGCGGGCACCAGCATAGCACCGTTGACCGGGTCGGACGAGGAGTCCCTGGGCAGTAGTTTCTCTTCGCAACCGCCCTCGTCGGCGCTGCTCATCCAGCGGATGCGGCAGCGCGCCAACCTGCTCGACCAGACCACCGCCACCACTGCGTCCAACTCGGACGGCAGCGAGGCCGGCGGCGAAGACGAGCCCACTGTACGTGATTTGTGTGCGTCGTATTATAGTGTGCGTGTCGTGTCGTGCGGTAGTGACTGATGAGGCGCTGGTGGGATGGTGCAGATGGAGAAGGAGGAGGCGGTCGAGGTGTTGCGCGGAGGCAAGGAGGCGCTCATCCTCGCCATCCTCACCTATTTGCGGACCCGGCCAGGCAACACGGCCTCGTCGCCGGAGCTCGTGAGCCACTTCAAGCCGCGCCTGGCGCCCGACGACGCCCTGCTCTTCCGCAGCATGCTCAAGCAAATCGCCACTTTCGACAAGACCAAGAAGACGTGGACTCTCAAGAGCGAGTTTGTCGAACAGTAAAGGTTCCAATGAAGCTTCGTTAGAAGCACACGATTCGTCGCAATGCAATGACAAATATGGCTGTAATCGTCGAGGGCACAACATGTTCTACTGGAAATGCGTGTAGAACAATTCATTCAGGGATACCAGTTGCCCCACGAGTGCGTTATGGCGGAGAAGCTTGTGAAAAGGATAAGCCGGCGGTCATCAAGGCCATCATTTGGCGTGGGCAAAGCTTGGTCATGTTGTTGAGGGTCAGCCACATTGGCCAATGGCGAACCAGACCACACTCCACCAGGACCTATCGGCGAAATTCGAGTGCGATCGGAAAACAACCACTATAAAAGGGACCAACTCTCTGTCACACACTCAATCCACCAGCTCACAACGCCCAGCCACGCTCCTGACCACCTATTCAATGGCTCGCTTCTCCCTTCCAATTCTCTTCACTGTGATGGTGGCCTTCACCGCCGCCTTGGTCTGCGCCCAGACACAGAATGTGCGCTGGGCCAGACCTGGCGGCTGCGACCCAGCGATCTGCGGCCCGACATGCAACGGCAGCTTCGAGTGCCCGCTGCCCACCATCCAGGCCGCCGTCAATGCTCTGGGCTCCGGGGGAGGTCAGGTCTCGCTTTACGCCGGCACCTACCAGGGCGCTGGTAACTCCAACATCAGACTCGCCAACGGCCAATACATCATCAAGTAAGCAACCCCCCAAAGCACCACACCACACTTACGATACTGAATAACGTACATATGCGGCTTCAGCGCTGGGCAGGGCATCCAGTCGGCGACGATCGACTGCGGCGGCAACCCGGGGTTCAGCGTCGAGAACGGCAACTTTGACTTCATCGGCCTCGTGGTCCAGAACTGCCAGCGGCCCGGCGGCAACGGCGGCGCCTTCTCCGCGCGATTCGCTACCATCATACTCGACACCGTCAGAGTGAACAACAACGCCGCGGCCCGTGGTGGAGGACTCTATCTCGAGAGCGGCAGCGGCTCCTCGTTCCGCAGCTTCATCGTCAACAACACGGTGACCGACTTGGGAGGCGGCATCTTTGTTACCAGTGCCTCGTTCAACGTGGTCGAGTCCAACGTGACCGGCAACCAGCCGGACGACATCGCCTGCGCTAATGGCTCGGTCCAGGTGTTTGTGCCAATCGCCACGGGCAAGGTTACCTGCCTGCCGGGCTGTGGCTCCTCTCTCTGCCCCGCCTAACTACCAAACAACCATGGGACGGCTATGCAGACACATTTCCTACCAACTGTGTGTGGGCATTCAATTCGGTCCTGGAGGCTAGAAAAACCTATCACAAGTTTGACCACTCCCCTGACTGTATGTCCCACAGCCAAGTCTTTGCTGCTCAATACCCTCCCAACTTCCCTTGGGTTGATGGCTTTTGTGTCATGTTGGGGCTAGAACATAAGGGCTCTGCAGATCTGGGGCATTCTGCTCAGCTCTGTACTTTTTTTTTGTTGTCAATTCTGTGTCCACATCCTCCTCCACACCTGAGACCATCACAGAGGTTGAGATTACAGAGGACAAACTGCTTCTTCTGGCTTAGTAGTTTGGAGACATGTTTGTAACAGCCTATATGCAAGAGCATGTCACCACTTTCTCCGTATCTTTGTCAAGAATTTGCCAACTTTGCATTTGAGGGAAACACTTCTGGATTTGGAGGGCAAGGAGGCAAACAGACCAGCAGCTCCAAGCACTTCTCTGAGACAAAGTCCATGCCAGCAGCAAGTGACAGTGCTTTGGTTCCCATTTTCCCTCTCATGTACACCAGTTTTTGATCTTTCTCATTTCTCTGTGCAAAAAGGCCCTGACTTGGGTGGGAAAACAGTCAATATCATCTGGTAAGTATTTACATTTCAAATACTACAAACAACAATCAAGTGCACTGACAAGCCAATTTTGCCCAAAGAACTTGAACTACTCTGGTATGCCCCTTCTCCATCCATTCCTCATCATGGAGACTGCACAGTCCAGCAATGCAATGAGCCCACTGGCACCTTTGGTATTAATTGGCTTCCCAAACACCAAGAACATGGACCTTGCATCCAGTAATAATTTATATGTATCTATAGAAAACAGCCAGAACAAAATACCAAACAGGGCCATTAGGGAACCTTGATGGAAGCCACCATGCCAGGCAGTGGTGGTGGAAGTGACAGGGCAACACCATACACACTCCAATATCTGCTGCATTGACCAGTAATGGTGACCTTCAATGTGAAGCAACACTCCAGCAACTCCACTACTAGGCCCAGCTGGCAGATAAGGGCTATCAAGGTGCCAACAACCTCAACAATGTGAGGGTCATCACCCACTCTCTCCAGAGCAGAAAGCCAAGAATTGTGCCCTCATGAGTGACCACACATTCCACTCACCTGATATGTGGGGAACATTCAGGGTGGTCTAGAGGGCAAGCCAGATTTCCCATCTTGCATGCCACATACTTTTGTCACAACTGTGTAGGCAGCTGTAGGCGCCAGCCTTGGCTGAGATGCACGATGTCCTCAAGCCCCCAGAACCCACCCACACCCAAGCAAGACCATTAATCACCAGGGACATCTACCAATAGCAGCTCTCAATTTACTGCAACTACGTTTTCACAGCTGCATGTTCCCTAGCATGGTGGCTGATGCCAACTCAAGCGAACTGGTGTATGATGACCGTCCAGTCAGCCGAACCAGTTATTAGGCATGTGTCGTCCAAGTACACGGCGGTCACCCTGCGAGTGGCGAATAATGAGACCAGGCGAAGGACCATCATCAATCAATGGCAGGACAAGGCGAACCCATTCATGTGGTCCTGGAACAAGCGAATACACTCCCCTGACCGTATGTCCCACAGCCTGGTGACCGAGTCTCGGCTGCTCGATACCACCCTCCCATAGTCGCCCGCGACTGCATTAACCTGATCGGTGTATTGATGACTTGTGTGTCATGTCACAGCTTGGGGCAAGACGAGTAGTAGTACCGCTCCATTGTGGCCTGTGAGCGTGTGCGACGGCTCCCAACTCTTGTCGCCTATTCGCTTCCACAATCGCGCCGTCTTGTCCCTGGGCATATCAAATCAGTCCTGTGACTTACTTGATTGAGCAAGTCATCAAAGCTTGGCCGGAGTAGTACCTGGCGCCAGACACGATGTATCCGCCTTTCACCTGGAGACAACTGACGGCACCGGTGTGCCCATACAAGGACTGCAGGAGTACTCCTCTCTGCACATCGTACACGTGTATCACACCATCGTGCCCTCTGACGCCCATTCAGCGCCAGTCAGCGAGCCGTGTGCGGTGGTGCGTGTGCGTGTGCGATATGTGTGGTGTTTGCGCTACCCGGCCACGGCAATGGCCTGGCCCTCGGCCACGTCAAAGCAAGCCATCGGGCTTCGGGTGGGGCTGTCGATCCTGAATCGCAGCTGGCCCTGCGCTGTCCACACGCTCACGCTACCATCCGCATGACCGCACACCACCGACAGGTCGACGTCGCTGGTGTGGAATGCCAGGAATGGTTGGTTGCAGTGCAGTCCACTCCGCCGGGGCTGATTGTTACGGTACCCGGAGCGATGGAGTTCGATGAACTTGACAACGAGCCCGTCGTAGTCCTCTTCCTCCTCTGCATCGGCGTCTACGCGGTCGTGGTAGCGGCGGTGCGGCGTGGTAGGCCACGTCTGCTCGAAGTGGCTGCCGTTCAAATCGTAAAACTCAACGAACGTCACATTGTGCCCCCGACCTACGGCGATGTTGTGCTGTTCATTGCTCCCGCGTCGAAAGCCGGACAGACACGTTGCTGTGTGGCACACGGTACGCCCCGCACAGAATGAGACATCATCCAGAGTGACTGACCTGTACTGGAGTGGAAGCTCTCCCTCTCGCTTACGTCCGTACCACCAAGCACGGGAATAGTCAAAGAGTAGGTGGCGTGGGCGAGGTCCCACAGGTCCAGCGATCGTTCCCCGAGCACCGCCAGAACCCCAGACGATTCGTCTACACGGGTACACGTGACTGGGACGAAACACGGCACGCACGCACCATCGCACATGCATAAGAAGGTGGTGAGGTGATGACGGTTGGGCCATTGGGAGTAATGGTGGGAGGAGGCTGCTACTGGTGCTGGTAATCTCTAGCGTCGAGATGTGCCGCCCGCTGGCCATGTCCCAGGTCAGCACCTCGGCCTCCGTTGACGTCACCAGCGTCCCTCGATCGCTGGTCGGCCCGCCGGCCCTTCCTGCGGTGTGAGTTTTGCTGAGTGGCGTGTATCGTGTCGTGTCGTGTCGTTGGTCGTGTCGTGTCGTCGGTCGTGTCGTGTCGTGTCGTTGGCCGTGTCGTGTCGGAATACCAGGTATAGGGTGCACCGAGAGCACGGGGCTGCTGGCGCCCTCCAGGATGAAGCGCGACGTGTAGCCACCGCTGCGCCACCTCTCTTTGAGCGAGCACCGCTGGCGATAGTACGCTCGCCACTCGCCCGCCGCCTGGCGACAGGCGAACTTCAACAACAAAGCACCTCTCAAGAACAAGAAGAAGGAGATGGTCGAGGTCGAGGTGGGTGCACCACGTGGGGTGCTGGTGGGATCCACTCGGGGAGGTAGCGAAGGGCGCGCTGCCGCCACAGGAAGTCATCGCCGGCGGCAGACTGCGCCAACGAACACGTCTGTCCAAAGCGGAGCACGTCCTCGTCGGCCACGTAGAGCAACACCAGGCACACCACCTGCACACAGCACCAAGATGTTGAAAAGATGAATTAGAAGAGGCGAAGATGCGGCTGCGATTGCCGAGTGGAGGTGGCGTGAACCTCTCTGGGTAGGCTCAGCAGCTGCATTCGAGCACGGCCACCACAACCGGTTCAGCAGATCCGAGATAGTTGTGATTATTTCTTTTTTTTTCTTGATTTTTTTCTTTATTTTCTTGCTCAGGCCGAGGTGGAGGACGAAGAGGAAGATGAAGACGAGGAAGAGGAGGAAGAAGAGGAGGCGGACGCATCGACAACACGGTCGGGTGCAGCTACCAGGGGAGCGGGAGTGGTGACGGCGGCGTCGAAGGTGGGCGAGTTGATGCGCTCGAGCAGCACGACGAGCTCGCAGTGTTCCGTGTGCGGAAACATGTCCACCGCGATGGCCTGCACCGGACGGAAGGGCGTGCCCATCATCGTCTTCGACTCGGAACGACACAAACTGCAGCAAACAACAACAACAACAGTGATGGTGATGGTGATGAGGAGGAGGAGGAGGAGAGTTAGTGAGTGAAGGGGAGGTGAAATGTTGTTGAAGGTGAGATACGTACTGTGCGAGGTCGACGGGCAAGACCTTCTGGTTGCACGAGACATAGACGAGGCGTTGCAGTCTCTCGCACTTCCTCACGGCCTTCAACACGTCGGCATCTGRTGAGGTGAGCGRAAACGTCAGTGGAGGWGAACTGATGACGTGMGCAACACAACACATCACACGTCATAATATTGTTGTCAAGAGGGAAGGGGGAGGAGTGKCCGCGTACGTGCGCCGGCGCGRGGCGGGTCGAGTACAGCGACGGAAGGGAACTCCTGGTACCGCTCGAGGAGATCGGGCAACACGTCTTCCGCCTTGCCSGCAAAGAAGTGCGCGTTCGTGATGCCTGGGGGCRTGGGGTSATTGACCGCGTTAGCACTACTTGGCTCGAGCCACACGACACACACGGCGACGCAACACACGGCGAGGAGAGTGGGGGGGGGGGATACCGTTGAGCTTGGCGTTGGCCTCGGCGTCCTCAATCGCCGAGGGCACAATATCCACACCCACCACCTGATCGTTTCCCGGATTGTTGTTGTGATTGAGGTGTAAAGAGAGTTGCAGAGGGAACTGAGACTTTGAGAGGGGGGGGGGCAATCAATACCTCCTTGGCGCGCGACGCGAGCGACAAGCCGATGGTGCCCGTACCGCAGCAGATGTCAAACAGGACCGAGTCCTTGGTCGCCGCCACCCAGTCACCCACCACCTTGTACAGCGCCTCAGCGCCGCTGGTGTTCACTTGGAAGAACGACGACGGCGAAATTCGGAACCTGAGCAGATGGATGGGTGATCAATCGGCCATCGCCTCGTTAGAGGGAAAACGAGGGGCGGGGTAGTTACTTGAGGTCGAACAACGTCTCGTAGATGTAGGGCTGCCCCCACAAAAGCTCCGTCTCTTGGTCATCGGGAGCTGGAACACCACGCGACACGACACACGCACACGACACGACACACGCAGTGAGCACCTGCGCGGGCGTGTGTGTCATGCGTGGTCGAGTACCTCGGTTGGATACGCCGCTGTACGACTGCAGATAGAGGGAGGAGATGGGCGGGCTGGTGGACGCCTTAGCGGCCTCGATGAGGCTCGTCTTCACCGCCTGCAGTTCGTCCGCGGACACGGCATCGCCGTTCACCTGAATCGCCAGCATGACTGCACAGCGCACAAAGAAAATATAGGAACAATATATAAATATAGCCACTTGCGAGCCATGTAATGTGAGGCCAAAGCAGACGTTACGGTACCTTCGCCAGCTCGGGTGGTACGCACTACGGCCTCCCGCCTGGAGCGATACCACGCACTGTGTGAGCGTGCGAGGGCGCTGCGCTGCGGGAGTGCGCGGGCGTGTGTGTTACCAGAAGCCGGTGTGTCCGAGTTTCTCGTAGGGCGGGTGCGGGGAGGACTCGATGAACTGCTGCAGGAGATTGCGGGCGGCCTTGGCCTCCTGGGGCAGGTTGCGGCATTCCGAGGGGTCGGCCACCGACGTCTGGTGGTCCTCCGTGCGGCCCAGCGCAAAGCCGATACAAGGTCGGCCTGCACTCCCACACCCATCGTTAAGGTGGCGCTCATGGTTAAGATGACGGTGTGCGTGGCAGTCAGAGCCAGGTGTACCTGCGACGTCTCGCCCGATGGTGAAGGTGTTCTTGTTGCGGTAGCCATCGCGCTGCGACTCCTCGGCCTGGATGAAGAGCTTGAAGGAGCAGCACTGCGACGTGGTCTTGGCCTGCGCGATCCAGCGCGGCAGGTCGTACGCTGACTTCTTGCGAATCTCCTTCTGCACCGCCTTGAGCTTCTTCAGGACCACGTTGCGCTTCTTCCGTACCTGATGGTGATTGGACGTTGAGTGTTGAGTCCACTACTCCAATGGACGTCTCAAGTCACGCGCGTGTGCAGGCATACCTGGTCGGAGTAGTCCAGCCGCCACATGGGCGTGACGATGTCGTTGATGTCCTTGGGCGGCTCTTCCGCCTTTCCCGCCGTCTTCTGTCGCTTCTCGACGGGCTTATCTTCCAGCTCGATCTCGCCTCCCGCACGCTTCGCCACCTTGGCCCGGATGGTGCTGCCACGCACGGTGGCGCCATCCAACTTGGCGATCGCATCGTCCATCGCCGCCTTGGTCTGCCATGTGTGCCGTGTGTGCCGTGTGTGTCGCATGAGCGGTGTCAGTTGATGCGCCATCACCAGCAAGTCGTGGCGGCGAAGGTGCGTGTCCGTACGGCAAAGCTGATCTTGGCAAAGCGCTGGGCGGTGATCTTGCGCGTGCTGATGAAGTCGACGCCCTTCTGCCGCAGGAACTTTTCCCATCGCTTCTGTTCGACAAAGGTCGGCACGCCGGCGCACACCACGTCGAGCCCGTCCTCGCCAGACGCGCCGAGAGCAGCCGCTGCTTCGGCGTCCTCCTCTGCCGCGACAGTGGTCATCTCATCCAACTCGACCGGCGCCGCTTGCTCCGACGCGGCGGTGCTCTCTGTGAGTGCGGGGTGAGCTTCAACAAGCGATTGAAAACCATCTTCGGAGGAATGCCAAATTGCATCCTTGAAAAAACGATGAGAGCTGGTACCGGTCGGCTTTGTGTCCTCTTGCATTGCCACTACTTCCTCTTGCCTTGCCTCGGGCTGCTCCATCTCGTGCGATTCGAGAACTTCAAGATTGGAGGCCAAGAAAAGAGAATGAAAAGAGCTTTTCTCGCTAGAACGCCAAACCAGATCTAATCCAATTCATAGAAGCAACTGACGGTGGAAGTGTGGACGAGACAAGGGGAGAAGGAGGCCAATAACGAAAAAATAGGTGAGACGTGGTTGTCGCAAGATGAACGTAATTCAGGCGGTTCAAGATTATGTGAGCAAAATGGTGGAGAGCGTGCCGGGCATGAAGGTGCTCATCATGGACAAAGAAACGGTACCGTTCTCCCCTGCACACCTGCACCCATGCCGATTTTATGTGCTGATCGCTGTTGATTGGGGCGCACCTCTGCCCATAGACTGGCATCGTCAGTTTGGTGTACTCGCAGTCACAGATTCTACAAAAGGAGGTCTACCTCTTTGAGCGCATAGATGCCGAGGGACGCGAGCTCATGGCCCACCTCAAGG
>CACVKS010000041.1:0-34076 GCA_902749335.1 Acanthamoeba triangularis
CCGTAGGGCTGACTGAGGGGGATCGAGTTGGGGTCGATGTCGGCGTGGGCGACTGGGTGGGCGTGGTGGACGGCGTGGGGGACCTCGAGACCTGCGACGGCGAGGGCGAGGGAGTCGCAGAGGAGGACGGCGACTGAGTCGGCGTTACTGAAGGAGTAGTCGACACAGTAGGCGTAATCGAACTGGTCCTTGACGGCGTGGGGGAGATTGAAGGCGACACTGATTTGGAAGGGGTGACGGACGGCGTGACTGATCTCGTGGGCGTTGCCGACGGCAAACCGGAGGTGGTGGGTGAGGCCGAAGGGGAGGTGTTGGCCGTGGCCAGGCCGTTCATCCGCACGATGTAGATCTTGCTGGTGTCTTCGCTCATGTCCCGGCTGTAGCGCGGCGCACCAGCCACGTTGCCAGACGCCGTGTTGCTTGTGTACTGAAGCCAGGACTGGACCCAGAACACGTCGCCGTTGGCGTTGGAACGGAACTCGGTCAGGTGGCTCCAGGTGAAGAGGTTGGTGACCTCCTCTATAGGCGAGATGAAGTTGCCCAGGCCATCGATGATCGCCATGTAGTTCTGGATCAGTGAAGGGACGCCGACGCAGCCCGTTGAGGCCGGATTACGGGTGCGTTTAGTCCACGCATAGAGGTACCGATCCACGCCAACGCGGGCCAGGTGCGTAGCGATGATGTCAATGTTGCTGGCGGTGTCGGCGGTCATCTGCTTCCTAAAGACCACCGGCTTGTTGTCGACGTCCGCCTGACCAATGAAAGGGGGATATCCAGTCAACCAACAGCAATTTTTAGGACAATCCAAGGTGCCCAACAGTCTGCTACGTACGTGGTTTCCGCGAACTACGACGAACCAGGCCGTGAAGCCGCCGCACTGGCCGTTGGTGAGGTAGGTAGGGCAGTATTGCTGAGAGTAGGATCCCAGGAAGATGTATTCGGGGATGGCGGTGCCGTTCCACCCGCCCTCGGGGTAAACCCAGTCGCCCATGAGAGTCTGGGTCCAGCCGTCGGGGAACCAGTAGGTGGACGCAACCTGCCCGTTATGCGGCCCCATGAGTTCGATGCCGCCCTTGCCCGGGTACTGAGGAGACCTCTGGTAGGGCCAATCCAGCACCGCCAGGGAGATGATGTCTTCCTTGAGCGACCACTGCGACTTCACCTTGACCAGGCGACGCGCGAAGGAGTGCGAGCCACCCCAGGCCAGGGCAACTGCGACATCGGTGGCGACGGTCGAGGTCTTCCAGTTGGGACGTCCAGCAGCGCAGGCCTTCCAGTTAGTGGGGTCGATGATGATGAGCTGCTCGCCCTGGTGGTCGCATCCGCCCTCGGAGGAGTGGTAGTAGGCAAAGTAGACCTTGTAGGGGAAGCCACCGCCCGAATAGGCGTTGGCGTAGCTGGAGTAGCCGTACTTAAGCTTGCCCGGCTCAGACAGGACGTTGGACTGCGGGTAGCCCCACAAGTTGAGGTTGACGTTCTGTAGCAGCGTGCCGTCGTCCGAGTAGAGCTGGAACCACACCCGGTCGAGCACCTTGATCACCACAGCCGCGGTGTTGGCGTGGGCCACGAGGCCCCACAGCTCGGTAGAGATGCCAGTACCGCGGGTCTTGGAGTTGCAGCCGTGGATCGACAGGCAGGTCGAGTTGCAGGCCAGGGTGGCACCGCGGTTCTTGTAGTCTTGCAGGCCCAGAGTGTTGACCTTGAACTCGCTGATGATGGTGTTGTCGTTGGCGAACTTTATCACCTTGATGTAGTTGTTGAACTTGACCCCCACACGGTAGGTGTTATCGTCCTCCGACATGGCCAGTTCCAGTGCGCCGAAGAAGGGGTCCTCGCGGGGGCAGATGGTCGGCATGCCCGTCTGGAGCACGCCCACCCCGCCCGCGTCGGCGTTGGCCACGTAGGTGTAGATCTTGGCGGTGCGGGCCAGAGGGCCGATGGAGGTGTAGACGCCAGGACCGGTCACTGTCGACTGGCTCAGGTCGACTACTGGGTCCATGCTCCCCAGAGTCTGCGACATAGGGGAGCCGTCGATGGTGGGCTGGAACCAGGGTGAGGGGAAGGAGAGGCCCAGCGTGCTGGGCTCGGGACCACCGGCCCAGGGTCCCTTGGACAGGTCGCCGTTACCGCCGCCACCGACAGCCAAACCACTCGACGGCACCACTCCCTGCGCCGCGAACAGTACTTGCAGGATGAGGATGGCAGCAGAGAGCCAGGAAGTGACGTCTGCCATGGTGCGGCACCCTGACATCACCAAAAGATCTTTCTCCGCACTCCTCTCTCGTGCCTTATGTTGTGTCGTTATGTGCGGGCCGCAGAAGAAGCTGACCCAAATCAAGGCAAGACCCAAACCACTCCGTGGGCTCCTTTCTTTTCTTTTTTGGTTTCTTTTCTTTCCTATTTCGGGTACTGGGCTGGCGGACTACGTAGTGGTGGGGTCTGGGTTGCACTCGAGGGAACGAGGAGGGACCAGGTCAGGACTAAGTTCCTCCTCCTCCTCCTCCTCCTCTTCCTCTTCCTGTGCGCCTTGATCATGATCAAGGTCCTCGTCGTCGTACTCGCCGCTGTCCACGTCGTCCAGGCCGCGAAGCAGGCCGCTGGGGTCGATGGCGTACACCAAGATCTCGCCGCTCAGCAGCCCCACAAACAGCGCGGCTGTCGTCGTGACGCTGTCGCTGCACCACAGGAAATCAATATACGCCACGTCAGGACTCCAGCGTCGCCACACCCTCACGCACGTGTGGTGCACCTGACGGACCTTCGTTTCGTGTCGTCCGTCGACGGGAAGATCACGAGCGAGAACGCCGTGACGGGCGAAGGAGGCGTGTGCGGTGCTCGAAGATTGTAGTCGAGCTTGTGGATCGGGACAAGGTCGTCCAATCGCCGTACGACAATATAGTTGCCGGCGGTGACCAAAAAGCGCTCTCTGGCCGGGCCGTCTAAATGGATAGAAGGGGGGGAGGTGAGCAAGCGTGGAACGGGTGTAACCAAGAGTAGGAGGTCTGGTACCGGTGGATGAAGAGGGAACGATTTGCATCCCGGTGAACTTGTCCTCGCACGGGCACCGCGCCAGCAGCTCGCCATTGATGGAGTACAGCAGAATGTCCTCCTGAGTGCAGATGACTATCTCGCCACGTCCCGACAGGCCGAGCCTCTCCACGACACTCTCACACCTGCCGGGACGTGGTGCGCACGTACATGTCACCAGATTATCGGGCCGTGCGCCTTGCTCTCTGCCAGAGCGAGAGCAAGGCAGGAAGAAGAAGAAGAAGAAGAAGAAGAAGAAGAAGAAGAAGAAGAAGAAGAAGAAGAAGAAGAAGAAGAAGAAGAAGAGAGAGAGAGAGAGTACCTAATCGTGCGCAGGTATTTGCCCGAGAAGAGGGCGTGCAGCACGCAGGTGCCGTCCTTGCTACCACTGACCACCAAATCAAGCCCCTCGGCGATGGCCACGCATGTCACCTCCTCATCTGTGCGCACAGATCGACGAAGGCCACGGACGGACGTCACCACGTGCACAGGGCAGGCTCAAGCAAGGCAAAATCATGTGTGGATTTGTGATGCTCGTACCGTGAGCACGGAGAATGTGGCGCGGTGTGGGGTCGATGCGCTTGGTCGAGGGGCTCGAGATGACGTTCCACACAATCACGCAGGTGTCCTTCGAGCCGCTCACCACCACGTTCCTGCTCGAGGCAAAGCACGTAATGTCGGCCCTGTGCTCGCGGAAGGCTGAATGTTTCGTGCACGCGCCCACGTATCATCAGAAGCGCACCTTGTCAGCCAGGCCTGGCATCGAAAAAAAAAAAAGTTTAAGGGAAGGGGCGCACGTACTCTGAACGATGCTCGAGTTCTGGAGGAGACAGAACGCATTGTCCTTCTGCACGCAGGCCAGGGAATAGGCCGTGGGAGGCCGGTTGCCGCTCCCGTGCGAGGCATCGGCCTCTTCGCTGTTGATGATCGCAAACGGAGCCTCCAGTCCGCACGACCAGTTCGAGCTGGCCTCAAAACTGAACGGAAGCCTGTGGAGGACGCGCACCAGCGACAATCGGGGTGAGTCGTGCGTCCGGTCCATGCCATGAGCAAGTCGGGGTACCCCTGTCCGTTGCCTTCGGGCAACCACCGGCGAGCATAGGTCTCGCCCCGCGCGCAAATGGCAAAGAGAGCGTTGGGCAGCGCCTGCATGACCAGTGCCGGCGAGAAGGACAACGTGCTTTGCGTGAACGGCTTCAGGTCTGCGAAGGGCAAAGCCATTCATGTCGCACGCGTTAAGGGCTTTCCGCGCGACAGTGAGTGGGGAATGAGTGAGGGGCCAGCATGTACCGCCTGGGTGGAAGATGTAGCCGGGCGGGTTGCGACTGGGGTGAGGCGATAGGAAGAGCTGCGAGGGCGTCTGCCCAAAATTGGCGATCTGCACCTCCACCGCCTCCCGTTCCACATCGTTCTTGATCGACTCCAGGTCGACAGCACCTTCGTAGGTGAGGAAATAGAACAGGTTGTGGGAAGCCACAGCCGCGGGACCACGTTGCTTGTAACCTGCGCGCGAATGAAAGGAGCATGAGTGATGCTGCCGGTGGATTCGAGTGGCCGGAGGTTGGCTCAGAGAGAGAGAGAGAGAGGCTGGCATACCAAAAATGAGGTCGATCCAGTGATGCAAGTTCTGTGATACGTAATCGCTCTCCAGTGCCTCTCGCTGGATGCGGATGAACTCTTCGGCGGAGCTCGCCCACGGAGGAAGCATCACGTCATCGACCTGAGGGGTGCGTCAGCTCAGCTCAGGCAAGTTACGGGGGGGGGCAGCCTAGCTAGACCACGAGGCGTACCTTGTGCCCGCTTTGCATGACACCCAAGTCGAAGGAGGACGAGTTGGTCAAAAACTCGGGCAGGTAGAAGAACTCTGCACGGCAGGGAAGTGAGTGTGCGCGAATTGTGCGCGGTACAGAGCCAACGCGTCTCGAAAGGCCGCGACTTACCGGGCGTGAGTTCCTTGACGTCGCTGAAGTCGGTGAGGACATTCTGCCAGGACTGCCAGATGGAATGGAACTGCCGATCGGGGTGATCGAATGTGCCGCCTTGCAACTTGATGGCGTAGCGGGAGAACGGCTGCAGCCGCAGCAGATAGTACAGCACCGAGCCCACGCTGCAACCAAAGGAAGAGAAAAGAGTTAGCAATGATGCACATGTGCTGTTACATAGAGGGTCTATGCCGATTTTGCGAGGGCAGGAGTGCTCCGTGACAAGTACCTGCTGTAGTGCGAGCCGTAGTGAAACTTGGGGACCTGCGGATCGTCAAACATTTCGTATCGCTCGATAAAGCGCTGCAGGCGCCCCGGCTCCAACGCGCCCACTGAACCCAATTAATTGGGTTAGCGGAGGTAAACGTGCACTTGCGCTGGACGGGGGGTCCGTTTACCTGGCTTGGAGAGGTCGCGGTAAACCTTGGGATCGTTGAGGTCGATCGTGTCCGACTCGTAGTCCGCCAGCACCTGTTGCCGTAGGTAGGAGACAGTGTGAGGTCCAGAAGTAGTGGTATTAACAAAACTTGTAACTTAAGTTAGAAGACTCACCCACGGGAAAACGGGATACTGCGTGAGATCGTTGTAGGTCCTGCCCGCAATGGTGTTGCAGTACATCTACGGTGACATGGGAGAGTAAGAAACGGCGCCGTGCAATGATTGTGTGGCTGTTGCTATAGGGGAGGGCGTAGTGCATACCAGGTACTCGAAGTTGGAGATACGGCGCTCGACCCACGCTTGGGTGTAGCCCGACCTCTGACCGGTGGTCACCACCAAGTTCGTGTTGTCGTGAGCACTAGACGACGAGGCTTGCATTGGGAGCAGCTCTCTTCTTCAAAGGGGTTGGTACCTGCATGATGTCTTGCGGGTGCGCTGACGTGAACCTGTTGGGCTCGATGGTCCTTCCCGTCGACTTGAGGATCGAGACGAGCGTGTCGAACACCTTCTTGCGCACCTTGTCGGTCGGGAACTGGAACATGTAGTTCTTCCTGTTCTTGAGGAACACCTCCAGCGCGTTCCAGCGAAGGAGATACCTGGGACATGCCAAGTGTGATGATGAGGTGAGCGCTCTCAGCTCACAACAGTCGAAGAGGGGAGGGGAGGCGCACCTCCGACGATGCACGGCATCGACCTGCACGATAGGCCACTTCCTGTCGCGCATGCTCTTCTCCTGCCCGGTACGATCGCGGATGAAGAAGTAGACATTGGCCTTCGTGATGTCGAGCCTGCCGTCGATCACTTGCAAGGGGCGAACCTTTATGGAGCAAACGCATCACGGCGCATGAGTCGAGATGATAATGGGGGTCTGATGATGTCTGTCGACTCATCCAGACTTGGATGGGGTGCAGAGAATAAAGGGGATGAACGCCGCACCATCTGGCAGTCGGTGGAAAATATGACGGTCTCCTGCTGCTCCAATTCGAGGCCGACGTAGGTACTCTTGCTGGCGTCCATCAGCACCCAGTCGGGGTCCTCCTTCTCCTTGAGCGAGGACTCGGTGGAGCTTTCGAGAGACGCGGCCGTCGCGGTGGGTTCTTCCTGGAGGGGCTCACTCGGCTGTTCGACCTCCTCTTCCTGCTGCAACGATCCGGCATCCTCGAAGGTGATGCTGGCGTTGACCTTGAGCTGAGAGAGCAGGTTTTGGAACAGCTCGTCCTCGCCCTTGCCTTGCTCGTCCTCTGCGCCCTTTCTCTTGGTGGGCGATGCCGCTGAGGGAGAGATTTGAAGTCAGTCGGGCGTGGCGGGTCATCGCTAGCAAGGGGGGGTAATGATCCACTGGGTAGTGTACAGGAGAACTCACCTTGCTGCGCTCGCCGTTGGACTCGGACTTCCCAGGAGGCCTCCTCGTGAGCGCCTCCCTCCTCGTCGGGGATAAGTCGCATTCTTCGCCTTTGGTGATCTTCGACCGCATCCAACTGCACATGAACAGAATTCTGAGCGATGGGTTGGTGGGGGGGGGGGAATGCAACGTCACCGCGGGTACCTTCCAGTACACTTTCTTCTTCCGCTCCTCAGCCCAGGGCGAACGCTCATTGGTGAGCGCATGTCGCAGCTTCTTCCACAGATGCTCGATCATCCTGAAGAACAAGGTGATCAGCTGGTGTGTCAGTGCTGCACTGATTGAGACAAGCTGCTTGCTCGTGTGAGGCGAGGCGCGATCGGTACCGCTTGCGCGTAGCGATCGCGGCGGACCGGGCCGAGCGTCGATTCAGCTCCGCGTAGGAGTGGTTCTGCTGCAGCTCTTCGATGTCTTTGCGCAGTCGTGACTCATGAATGGAATTGGACTCCCTTTCCCTTTCGATGGCCTGGTCGCCAGTCAGGAGTCAGGCTGCGGTGCGAACACGAGCAAGGTCAAGCTGCAATGAGTTGAGTTCGGCACGTACCTGCTGCATGTTGCTTATTCCCTTCTTCATTCGCGCTTCGAGAGCCTGCACGCTGCCGCTCTCATCCTCCACACTCTTTTGCGCAGCTGTGATGATCTCCAGCAGCTCGAAGTTGGAGTTGAGCTCCCCAATGTAGGCGATGAAGCGCTCCGGTGACTCGGTCTGCGCAATTAATCGTGACCACCAGTGAGCAAGACAACAGTACCATCGGCAGCAAATTTCAGCCACTGATTTGTACCTGATCGAGGCAGGAGAGGTCGGCCGGGAGGCTGACGTTGAGCGGCAGCGAGTTGGCCAATGTGCCGAGGTTCTCCCGCAGCAAGTCACGTACGATTTGCGCTATCCCATCCCTGAAAAAAGACACCCAAAACCACACCATGATCGTGGTTAGCGCACTTGATTTGCCCAGACAGCAAAAATGTACCATGTGGGGTCCCAGCCAGCCTGGCCGTCATCACGCAGGGCGCGTCGCATGGCCTTCAGCAAATGATGCAAGGCCCTGTCGGAGAAGGGTTGGACGTCAGGTATTGCACTCCGAAGGAAAGCGTGAGAGTGGACATACCAGAGAAGACGCTCAGGGCTGTAGGTGTTGGGTTTTGGACCCGCCAGGGTGAACGGGAACAGCAGGCGCAATCGCTGAACATTCTCGAGCAACACCATTCGCATGGCCTGTGTCACAACAGAATAGAGTGAGCTCCATGGCCATCGATCGTAAAAAGGTGAAAGTCGACTTGCACGTACGTTGGTTTGAATCTTGTGCTGCTCCTTTTTCTGGACCAGGAAGTAGGTGAGGTAGTCGTTCATCTCGGTCACGAGAGGGTCCCGCTGCTTCGAATTCGTCACGACCTCCTGGAACTCGGCCATGCGGTTGACCGACTTCTTCTGGCGGTCGGTGCCCAGCACCAAATTGGCCCTCTGCGTTGGTGAAGGTGTGCGATCAGTGATAGGTAAAGAGCCAGGTGTGCAGGTGGTACGTACGTCAATGACGAGCAGTGTGATCTGAACCACGATCTGGAGGAAGCGTCTGGTCTTGATGTGAAACAGGTGCTGCTTGGTCGCCTACCAGATGAAACAAAAAAAAAAAAAAAAAAAAAACAAAGTACTTAGTCTCCATCAATACCACAGGGCATCCGCCTGGGAAAGGAGGGGAGGCGGTACCTGAGCGAGTAGCGCCTGATCCCAGAAAAGGCAGTCAAAAATGTAGAGGGCCTGCTCCATGAGTCCGAAGTCGGCGAGCAGCTGGTCCTTCTTGTGCTTCCTCTTCTTTTTGAGCAGCACCTCGTCCGGCTCCTCGTCCTCGTCGGCCAGCAGGGCCTCCTCCTCTTCCTCCTCCTTGGCCTCCTTCTTCATGTCGGTGATCAGGAACTCCTCGCACATGGACACGATATGCACGAAGTTCTGGAAGAATGGCGACGCCAAGTCGCCCTCCTTGCCGTCGCCCTCCTTGTCGGCCGCGTCCTTCTTGTCGCTCTTGGTGAACCCGCTCCACCAGCTGCTCTTCTGCTCCTTGGGCACCTCCTTGGGCGGGGCGGCAGCGCGCTTGGGGGCTTGGCCTGCCCCGCCCTTGAACGGGTTCATGTTGGTGTAGCCCTTCTTTCTGACGATGCTCTTGATATTGCCCAGTATGTGGGAGTAAATCGATCGCTGGATGTTGTTTCTCATCCGCCCTCCCACGCACAGAAGCTGCAGCCATAGCCTACTCGCGACACACACACGACACGCACACACACGCACCCACACCACCGTCATCAGCTTCGTGTGAATCATTTGCACAAATGTGTAGATTTGCGTGAAGTTACCTCATCTGCTCCACTTCCTTCCAGCCGTTGCTTCGCTCCATGACGCCCGAGAGGATGAGGTCGATGAGCTTGAGCACCAGCTCCTTGATGGCTTCCTCCTCGCGCGGCGACGAGGGCGATGACGAAGCGACAACCGGGAGCGAGGCGGCGGGCAGGGCGGCGAGGGACGCCGTGGGCGAGAACGACGGCAGGAAGGAGAACGACGACGAGATGGTCGAGGACAGGGAGGAGAGTGAGTTGGAGAGCGTGGCCAGAGTCGGAGGCAGCGAGGAGGACCTGCCGCGTAGCTTCTCACGTGCCCTCCTGCCACTCTCGGGAGAGAGCTCGCGAGCCTTGTTCTTCTTGCGTTCGTCCAGCTCCCTCCGTCGCTGCCACTCTCTTCGCTCAGAGCGAATGACCAGCGGGATCAGCACGTTGATCATCCACTTTTGCCAGCCCCTGTGGGAGACCAACCACTCGGTGAGCAGCGCCCGACGGTGCAAAAGAATTAAAAAAAAAAAAGGGAGCTTTCAAGCGGTACCATTGCGAGAGGAAACACTCTCTGGCCTCCTCCGAGATGGACAGGAGGACGTTGAAGTCCTGCAGAATCTGCTGCTGGAGGAAGATGTCGGCCGAGGGTAGGAGGGCGAAGATGACCGACAGAATCTGCTTGTTCTTGATTTTCTGACTTCCGTCGAGCTCGGTGAAGCTGGCGTCCTCCACCAGGAAAGCAAACAACGCGGCGTAGATGGGGGCTAGGCGTGGTCCGTTGTCCCAAGGTTAGTTTCAACTGTTGAAAGTACGAGCAGCTTTCCCTCCGGTAGCAGGTGAAACAGAGGCCAGGGTACCGGTCAGAGGATAGGGGGACAGATGGTGGGCGATGAACGAGCACTGATTGGAGAAGAAGTGCGTCTCGAGCTTCTTGCGGAGCTGCTTGCCGTAGCTGCCGGCGGTCGAACTCGCGCTCCATTGCATGAGCGATGTCAGGAGGAGGAGAACCTTCCTTTTGATCTCCTCGTCCTCCCTCCCCAGCAGACCGATGAGCGCGAGGCACCCACCGCACTCGTCGAACATCTGATCGCGAACAGCAGCGGAAAAACATGCCTGAGAATACAGAGGCCTCAAACTCTGTTTGAGAAGGCGTCCACGTACCCGATGCAGATTTTGGTACAGCTGCTGCGACGCGCCAATTGTCTGCGCGATCGTGTACGCCAGAAAGCCCAGAATGTCTATGGCGCATGGAACCAACAGAAAGAGTCAGGAATACACTCTTTCCCACCGTGCTGCTTTCACCATCGTACCATGTAATTGCGCTGATTCGACCCGGTCGTTGAGAAACTTGATGAGCGCGTCCATGTGCCCTTGCGGAACGCCCTTGACGACTGTGAGGCGCATCACCTCGATCAAACACGACCGCAGTTCCGTGATTTCTTCGTGCGCGGCCTTCGAACTAGGATTGGAGGCGTCCAAGGCCGGTAGTGGGTAATACTGGCGCAAGACGTCCAGGATTGCTTGCCACGGGAATAGCTTTGACACCCTCTGTGTGCGTGGGAGACTTGTGTTAGCTCTAATAGACGCCTTGCTAAAAGTACGCGAGCGAGTCACCTTGGGGTTTTTCTTGGCATGCTGGATGATCAACGCCATCAGACTCTTTTGTTGGGCGTGTCCACAGCGAGTCCACAGGTCAAAATTGAGGAACAAGTAGTCGTACGCCAAGCGCAGCAGGTCTGCACCGATCACTGTGTTACTTACTGCATCACCCGGCTCAGTGCGTGGAAGAGGTGGTGCGTACCTGGACGTGAAGATGGAATGGAGAGGATCAGAGCGTTGAGTGCTTGGAGCACAGTTTCGTCAAGAAGCTGCACGGGCGCACGCTCCAGGAGAAAAGCCAAGACCTGGAAGCCCCCCTTGGCGATCCACTCCCGACGCTCGGTGGGTCCGCTGCGGACAAGCAACTCTGAAGTGTTTTTGATATGAGAAACCAATAATCCACCTGCGAAGAACTGATAGAGAGGCTGGGCGTACCGCTCAAGAGCAACAACAGGTCCGAGATCAAGGACGACACGCTGTGCTGATCTTCAGTGCTCGGTGGCGCACGCTGGCTGAGGACCTTCTCTAGCAACGGCAGCACCATGAGCTGATGAAAAAGGAGGCGTGAGATCACAAGTGCGCGTAAAGTGGAGACTAGTGGGCAGCTGGCTACCAGTCCGCCCGAGCAGTGTATGGCGTCAATGGCGTGCATGGTAAGGTAGCGAGTGCTGCCTGGCAGCAACGTGGCATGGTAACTGTAGAAAGAGAACAGTTGAGGAACTATCCGCCTGATGACAACACTCCACCAACACCAGAGTACCCCTTGGGCACGGACGTCGAGGTCGCCGCCGCAATCCCGCCTCGCCACAGTGCGGCCGAAGGTGTCAGCGCAGCCGCGATGTCGACGCACGTATCCTCTCGCGTGGCCTTGGGCTGAAACCCGAACAGGAGCTTTGCTTTGTTCAACCCCCTGCAGGAGAGACACGCAGAGCTTAGCCACCAGTGCATAATCCTGTGTCGTTGGACAGGCCCGTACTTTTCTTCGTCAAACTTTTGCTCTCTTCCGATGACGTAGTTTGGTCCCAGCTCATCAAGGTTGTTGATGTCCTGGAAGCATATGGTAAGCCACCGGCAAACTGGGCGCCGACAATCATGGGGAGGGGAAGTTACCTCGTCCTTAAGCGCTTCCTTAAAGACGTAGATGCATCCCATTTGGCCATAGAAGCAGGAGGCGCGAGGGAGGTGAAGATACGGCGTGCGTATCTTCATGTTCGTGCCGATCCACGCATAGGCTTTTCCCTCCACGCCTGGGTATTTACAGACAGAGTTGTTTACCTGCGCCAAAGGACGTAGGTCAGCACACCTTGGCGCCGACATGAAACTGCCTACACTCATAGATGTACCATTTTCCCATTGACGAAGAGCTGGACCTCGCTTGGCGACCACCGATGTTGCACGTGCCGGACAGCGATGAAGTACCACGCCTGCACGTAGTAACACGTACATTAGAGCCAACGGGAAGAGCGACAGGAAAGGGCGATTGCAGGCTCACCTTGACACGGAACGAATGGTTGAACGGTATGGGCACAGTGGATTGTTGGCCCGCGTGATGCGTGACCATAAAGAGGTCATTGGCCACAAAAAACACTTCCAGACCACTTCCCGTGTCCGACAGAACGCTGCAGAGGCGCACGGGATGCACACACACACACACACACACACACACACACACACACACACACACACACACACACACACACACACACACAGAGAGAGAGAGAGAGAGAGAGATGAGTTCGTCAGTGGCCTTTTCAGTAAGCTGCGATATGAGGGACCAAAGGGAGAGGCACCTCAACAGCCGAGGTTCGTAGGAGTGGTCCGAAGTACGCAGCTTGGGGTCGTGGAAGTCCTCAACACGGAACCAGCAGCAGTACGTGTAGCCGCCGCTGGGCCAGCTCTCCAAAGGCGGTACCTTCATTCCCTGAGAAGAGGAAGTGCGACAAGGTTCAAGAAGCCACCGGCTTTGGAGGACAGCAGAGCAGAGCATCGAGGTACCGACTGCTGGCCATCAAAGTGGAAGAAATCGTGCGGCCCTGTTCGGTGGGTCATGTCCTTCAGCGTTTTGAGGTAGTGGATGCTCCGCGTAGACTGCAACAAGTGAATGAAGTGCATGCTCAGCATAACTTGAACAACGAACAAAGGCTTTGTAGTAGACCACGCACCACTCCTTTGTCGATTTCCTTCTTCAGGGCGAGCATGAGCTGCTTGATGTCCCGCACGTAGACGCTGTAGTTGCCCAGGGTTTGCACCAAACGCAGGGCATTCACTGTTCACACAAGAGCATGTAAGTGCCTCTCACGCACAACGAAAGCTTGCAACAGCAGCAGCAACGCAAGCATACCCAAAAACTGCTGGTTCTGGACCTGCGGCAGGCAATCGAGGAGCGCGCAGGGCAGACGCCAGCGGTGGAAGGACTCTTGGGTGGCCACACACAGGGCCAGGTTGCTGACCGACTTGGCGGCCAGCTTGTCGAGGAGGGTGAGCCCGTCCATGTAGACGTTGTTGAGTTTGTCGCGCTGCTCCTGCGTCTTGGTTCGGTCCTTGCGCTCGTGCTCGGGGAAGTGGCAGATGGCCGCCAGCAGCACCGGCAGGGTGTTGGGCCGCTTGATCTGCACTATGCGCTCTGCCAGCGCTGCTCCAACCTCGCGGCTCGGTGGTCCGCCCAACAGCTGGAGGGTAGCACCAAAGTGAACAAATAAATCGTGGAAGTTTGAGGTTGTGCATCAAATCGAGAGCAATTGCAGATCTCAAAGCTAAAAGATTAAGGTGCTGACAATCTTACCGCTGCAAACAGGAGATTGAGCACTTGAGGCGTGAGGGAGCCGCCCTCTTCCAAGCTCAGCAGGTAATCCACCAGAGGGTGTGAGGTGAGCAGCGAGGGAGCACCAGCGCTGCCGTTGCTGCTGCCGCTGGGGGTGGCGGGCGCCTCCATCGGCGTCCTCGCCCCTCGATTTGGCGAGGTGGGCAGCTCCATTTTTACCTATGCGCTTCGATACAGGTATGCCAGCGCGTGTGCAGATGGAATCTACTCCCAAGGGTGCCTGGCCGATCTTCTCTTGGGGTTTCTGCCGCTGTTCGCTTCTCCCACGTTGCCTCCCCACCCCCCAAGTTCTAAGAATTTCAGCTATGTTGTACATTTCAGACATACACCAACATCTTGGTCATGCCCCGGCTGCATCACTCGTAGCGGTCGTACAGGTAGGAGTCATCTTCCTCCTCCTCCTCTTCTTCCCATCGAGACCTGGCCCTCCGGGGATTGCGCACTGCGCCGGTGTAGGCATGGCGGTTGTGATACCTCTTACGCGACGAATTCCACACGCTCTGCCGCAGCCAGCGGGTGAGCTGCTCCGGCGAGGGCAGGGGCATGTCGATCCGCACGAAGAAGTCGACCCAGTTGTCTGCACAACGACACATTCCTCAAAACGTCAGTACACGGAGAGGGACGAGAGGAGCAATGCAATGCAATGGGAGAAAGAGAGAGACGCACCAACTTTCTGCAGCTCCTTGGTGCGCTTCTGCAGGAGGACCTTCATACGAGGCGACGGCCGGCCATAGCACGCGTCCAGCACCCGGCGCACAAGTGACACGGTTCGGCCCTTGGGCTTGGCGATGGTGTTGAGGAAGTAGGCGTGGAAGAGGATCAATCGCATCGACACCTGTGAGGCCTCGAAGGTCTTGAGCAGTCGGTACTTGTCCACGTCCAGCTGCCCTCCGCTCTGCATATTACCTACGTAATGAACGAGGCGAGTCCGACGTTAGACGACATTTTCACTCGAGTGGAGACAATAAGACGAGGCGACTCACCCAAGGCGGGATACTTCTGGAGGACCCACTTCACGTTCCTGTCAAACACCTCCAGGATGAGCGGCTCTGCGACATCCTGCCACTGGTAGGCGTCGGTCACTGCCAGCAGGGGAATGAACTCCCCGAGCGAAGGTACGGCCTGCAGGAGAAGAAAGTGGGGGTTAGCCGAAGTGGGCTAAAGCAAGCAATGAAAGAATCAAACAGCATCGCCACACACCTTCTTGATCCGCTTTTCGGGGTCGGTGATGAAACCCTTGATCCTGTTGTTGATCCAGTCGAGAAGCTGAGGGTAGCGCTCGATGAACACGAGCAGCCAGTGGTGGAAGGAGAAGTAGCCCTCAATCGCCTTCTCCGACGCATGACTAAGAGAGGACGAAGGAAATTGTAAATCAGAATGGCGTGTGGACAGCAGACAAGGCCGGAGGCCAGAAGAAACGTACGTGGCGCCGGACATGAGCGAGACGATCATGGTGTTCATGAGCTTGGTGAACACCTCCACCGCCATGATGGGCTGGAACAAGTTGGGATCACCGGTCATGATCACCGAGATGAGCTGCTCACACAGCGGCATCGCCTTCTTACCGTGTTGCCGACCTAGTTAATTGGGGAAGGAGGAAGTCGCGCGTCAGTTTCTCTCGAAAAGGAAACGAGTGCTTAGGCGAGGGCCAAGGCTGCTTACCGATGTAAACTGGGAGCCAGTGGGTGAAGTGCTCCTTCCACACGCCCCGACGCACGCTCTCGACCTTGTAGGACTCGTAGGAGAGGAGGTCCAGAGTGGACGAGATGGATTCGATGTTCCGGTACGGGCGGACGGGTGCCGGCGATGTGGCGGACGGAATGGGCGGAGGGTAGAGGGTGAAGTTGATCGGGAATCCCAGGGTGTCCTCCTCATCGGTTCGCTTGGAGTGGAAGCACACCAGCTCGTCCTTGCCCCACTGGGGCGAGTCCAGAGCCAGATCGGCAAACTCAGCGTTGACTGTGTGGAGTGGTGGTGAAGAAATTGTGGTGGTAAGATACTGCAATAGGAGCAGGTAGGCAGTTGAGTGGATTGGAACAGTACCCTTGAAAGCAGTGAAGAGGTCATCCTTCGACAGGTAGGAGAAGACGTGCAACTGCATCTCGGGCGGCAGATCGTAGAAGGTCAGGCTCAGCACCGCGTCGGGCTCGGACTGCGCCTCCTTGCCCTTACCCTCAACTTCGTTCTTGCTCACAGCCGGCTGTGGTTGTGGCTTCGACTTGGCCACCACAGCTGTAGCGGGGACAGCGGCGGTGGAGGTCTTGGGTCGCAGGGGTCCAAAGTTGGCCGAGACGATGAGCGGCGTTGAGGTCGGCACGTACTTCTTCACCGGCCGCTCCTCCTTCACCTCGCGCAGCACTTGGTCTGCCGCGGTTTCCACCTTGGCCGCGGCGGCCTTCGACGAGGACGTACGGCCAGGCTGCTGCTTTCCGCCGACGCGCGGCCCATTAGGCGCAACTGAGACCTCCTTGGTGTCGGCCGCTGGTACTGGCGCCGGGCTCGGCGCGGAAGTACTGTTGTTGTTGTCGCCGGTGTAGAGGTAGAACTGGGCGGAGGAGATGAAGTGAGCGTTGAATCCGTTCGAGATGACGTTGAGCACCAGAAGGTTGCGCCCGTTGGATTCGTCGACGGCGACCAGCTGCCAGGCCGTGTTGGCCACGCTCCGCGCGTGGGTCAGGTTGTAGCGGGCCGACATCCGGTAAACCGTGCGTCCGCCCGGTTGCAGGCAGAAGTCGATCGTGTCGGCCCGGGCCGGGAACTGGTAGGGGGTCTTCTGTGCCAGGATCTCCTCGACCGACCGCTTGACGTTGCTTACGCCCAGCTTGGTCAGGTGGCCATCCTTGATGTTGTGCAGGTCGTGCTCGGGGTAGACCTCGCCCCAGTCGAGGAAAGGATTGCGCGACCGGCGGTCGTCGAAGGTCACCTCATAGACGGTGTAGCCCCGATCGGCGGTGAACAGATCGACGGCCAGCGACCGGAAGCGACTCTGGATGTTAGCCTCGCGCCAGCAGATGACGGCCTCGGTTGCTCTCGAGCCGCTGCCGGCCGGGGCCTTGATCCGCGGCAGACGAATTGGGAAGCTCTCCTCCCGATAGCGCCTGAACAGACCGTAGCGGATGCCTGTCGGATTCATGATCTCTGAAAAGTTGACTTCAGCGATCGAGGCGGCTGTGGGCTTGGTTGCACTCTTGGGCGCTGGTGGGCTGACGGTGGTGGCCTTGGCCGCCTTGCCCCTCAACCGCTCTTCCATTTCGCGCTCGATTACCTCGGGCGCGATGGCCGGGTGGTTTTTGCGGTTGCCCACGTGTCCGCAGCTGCACACCAAGGTTTTTATACTCTGTTTGTTGAGGGCGAAGAAGAAGGAGGAGCAGGGTAAGTGTCATGTCGTGGCAACATGCATGCACGCAGAAACGAAGGCAACAAGGCGCACCGCCTCAGCGCGTTCTCGTTGGCCCTTAATGTTGCGCGAACGCTGAGAGATAAAGTCTGTGTGGACACACAGGCAATCAGCACAGATTGTGGGTGGATAGAAAGCTGAAGATCACTGACAAAAGGGCGTACTCTGCAGCTGGATGAGTATAGAAGTCACCGAATACGCCGTCGACCACCCCGTGTAGCGCTCCTCTCTCACAGACTCCATTCCCCACTGCACGCACAAGCCAGACGACATTATATGGTAAGGAACACCCTCACCTTCGCTTAAGCTTTGAAACAACACCGTACCCAGCCATTCTCCAACATGTCCAGGCAGATGTAGCTGCCGAACACGTTGGGGTGCGAAATGTAGCCCTTCAGCTCCACAGTTGGCGGCTGAAGCGGGTAGGTATCCGGGAACTGGACGAGGCGAGAGATTGGCCGCTCAGCGAAACAAATAAAACGGACCACAACAGGAAAGGGAGACGAACCCGCATGATGATGTGATAGACCAGGCCGCAGAAGCTTGACTCCGATGTGGCCAGCATGTTGCCGTGCCATTCGAAGAAGTCGTTCTCAAGCGGCACGGCTGCGACGGTGGGGAGAGGGTTGCGCTGCAGTTCCCGCCAATCGCGCATGAGCCGCTTGAGCGCGGCCTCGCGGGCCACCTGCCGCTGTGATGGCGAGAGACTGGCCGCAGTGACCAGGCCTCTCTCTGTTACGCGAAGGGCCTCCTTGGGCTGACTGGGCGAAGTGACCACCTCCTTCTGCTTGTCCTCGACCACCACCAACTCCCACACCCCCGGACGCACTTGCTTCAGCTCGTATCCCATGGTGGCGGTGCTGTCCTGTCTTCGTGGGTGGTGTTGGGTTGGTCTTCGGCGGGTCGTATGTAGAAGAATGAAGTGGGCAGTCGGCTTTTCTGGTGCACGAAATTTCGACAAGACAGAAAAATGTAAGGCATGTCCCAGAATATTAGGGGAACAGCAGAACATGAGCCAGGCAGGGACCCTCCCTTCAGGGTTGCTCACCTGGGCGTGATGGCGATCACGGGCACGGGAAATACCTGTGCTTTACCCACAGAGAGACGAAGCCAGCTCGCGGAACGTGTGGAAATATTCACATTGTGGTGGCTGAGAAAGTACAGAGGGCGCTAGCAGGAGCACGACTTCTTTGATTCTTCTGGTGATGGCACCGTCAAACGGATCGTATCATCAAACAACCTGTGATGGTGTGGTGTGGGCGCAACAGGCGTGAACACGTTGATTGGCCATTCACTCTGCACAAGATGGCGAACGGGAGGACACGCACTTGGTTTCAAACTGGCTGTTGGCGAGTGCCTCCTTTACGAGCGCTTTGAAGGCTTGCTCCACGTTTATGGCATCCTTGGCACTCCCTGTAAGAAAGACCAGTCAACACGTCGTTAGATATGAGACAGAGCCTATGGGTGCGCATCTAGTAAAGAGAAAGAATGCATGTGTGCCGTTGTACCCTCGTAGTGCGTGACGCTGCCGTGGGCCTGGCACCAGGCTATCGCCATTGCCTCAGGCACGAGACGCTGCTCTGCCAAATCGATCTTGTTTCCTGTACCACATCACCATCACCGAGGAGTCAGGCCTCACACTCACGCACGAGCTCGGTGAAGGCTGTAGCAGCACCTATGACTACAAATGGTGGAAGCTTGTCTAGCTTGGGTCCACCAATCTTGTGAAGCAGCTCTTTTCGCCAGTTGGTTAGGTTTTCGAATGACTTTGGGTTGGTCACGTCGTAGACCAACACGCATCCATCCACCCCACGGTAGAACCCAGCCCCGAGAGAGAAGAACCGCTCTTGCCCCGCTAGAAATCACCCAAACAAGAAGATCCCCTTAGTAGGCACAGAAGCACCAGAGAAGTATGACGACACTGGGCTTAGGATTGATACCTGTGTCCCATATCTGCAAAGTCACGACCTGGTCGTCTACGACCACGTCTTTCATCAGGAAATCGGCGCCTGGAGCCCACAAGGAACACGCACAGGTGGCCCGAACAGTCAAGGTGAGAAGGGCACGCGAAGCACGCGCACGACAGACAGGCGCGCAGGGAAAGCTCCCTCGAAACGGTGAAATACCAATAGTGGCTTTGTATGAGTAGGCAAACTGCTTGTTCACGTATTGATGCATGAGTGAAGTCTTGCCCACCCTGGAACAGACAACGAAATGAAGAACATGTGATTCACCCCGACAAAAGGGTGCCCGAATTTCAATTGAGGGAAAATCACGTACCCCGAGTCACCAATAACGACCACCTTCAGCACTGCCTTCGAAACATAAGAACGCTCGGGCTCCATGACAGTCTCAAACGAGCTTTGCGTTTCCGTCAGGAGATGCAGATGCTGAATTGTTCGTTCGAATGTTTGTCGCCGCCTATTCAAAAAAAAAACCAGGTTTCTGACTTCGTGAACGAACTGTTTGCCCCTGCGAGAAGAAAGGCGTGCGAAATTTACGCTCTCCTTTTCTATTGCCTACCACCCGGACGGCGAGCTTGTTGTACGGTGGAGGGCTGGTGCAACCCAGGTTGGTTCACCAGGTCTTTGGGTCAGTACCCAGTGGACCACACTAGGCCTCAATTTTTAGAGCATTTTCTCTTCACAAAAGTTGTATTTCTCTGATTTTGAGAAAGAAAACCTGGTGGTTATTAATTTAAACGCATACATTAATTTATCTAATCTTGGCAAGCATCATGGTACGATAGCCAGCAATTTGATTCCAACAAAAAAAAAGCATTCTTACCTGTTAATGATCGCAGGGTAAAGTCACAAAGCCGAAGAAGGTGATTGATTCAAAGCCCAAGGCGGTCGGTTTGTCCTCCGCGGGACCGACCGGCATCAAAAAGAAGAAGGTCGAAAAGCGAAAGGAGAAGCATGAGAAGCTTGTGCAGAGTACGCCACCATGCCAATTACCATCAAGATTTAATTCTGCCAAATTTCCATTCCATCGAATTGCTGATTTTCATTGATGATGTTGTTCGCGCACAGAGCTGCAGGCTGCGGCGGACCTGACGAAGAAGAAGGAGGTGGAGATGAAGCAAAAGGCGCAAGTGGGCACGCTGGGCATGTCCTCGCTGTCCGAGCTTCTTGACTCGCTCATGGAGAAGGAGCAGGCCATGCAAGCGCAAACGAAGAACAAGAAGATGGACAACAAGATGAAGCAGAAGTTGGCGTGCGTTGCCCCTTCTCATCAGAGAGTCCTTTGCTCGTCGCTAAGCGTGCCTTACCTATCCACTCCTGCACGCCCAGTGTGACCGAACTTGAGCAGTTCAAGAACGTGCTGGCCCACCCTGCCTTCCAGAACGATCCACTGGGTACGCTTCTTGTCCACCGCCGTGTCTGGCATTACTGCCGTCGCTTTCGTTCCCAGCCTTAGCTTCGCTTCACGTGCTGACACCACACTTGCCCTGATCGGTGTTCGTATGCAGCGATCATCAAGGAGCACCTGAAGAACAAGGTGGCGGCTGTAAATAGCGAGAGGGAGGCCAGCAACCCACGAAAGGTGGTGCCGCGCCACCTCCAACCCAAGCCCGCCAAGGAGCCACAGAGCGGCAAGCCTGGCGGCCGTGCCGGGGGAAGCGGCGACCACAACGCCAAGAAGAGCAACATTGGCAAGAACAAGGCCGGCCGAGGCGGAAAGGGGAGGAAGTAAATCCACTCTTTCAACAATAAACTTAACAATAACAACATCACAACGCCTCTGCTCTATCTCTGTGCCTCAGTCGGCGGGTTTAGGGTGCTGCTGTTCCTCTCTCATCACGTTCTTCTCACCTGGCTCGTTGTTGTTTTCGTTGTTTGTGGTAAAGGCGAGTTGTTGGGCCAATCAGTCACTCATACGCGCACTGTTTTTAGCGCATGCGAGCCGTAGTCGTCCCATGTCTGCTCTTTGTATTCTCCTGGTAGTGAAGTGTGGACGGACACCACACCCCCGAAGGTTACAGGAAAACACATCTCTCACCTTCTCCTGTAGCCCTCGTCCCCTTCTTGTACTCCTGTGTTTGCAAGAAATATTGTGGTTCGTCGTGATAACTCCGAACCAGGACCACACTCAGTGGCCCAGCAGAGCCTCCCAGAATGAAGATGCCCTCCTGTCCGCCAACGGTCAGGGTGGTCAGCTTCAACTTTAACACTTGGTTCTTTAGCTTCGAGGCATAGAAGAATCGCCTGTGTCCATTCCCTGTGTCTTCATGCGGTCGTGATGGGTCTTGAGCTGACCGCAGGCGGCCATGATATCCCGCCCTCCTGCACACACATGCAGGGCGTCAGGTCAACTTTTCTGCTGGGGGAACAGATCTGCGGCAGGGAGATGGGGTGGGGCGTACTGGGCCACCGGATGGTGGCGAGGAGGCGGTGGTGCTCCGTGAGGGTCTTGTGGAAGGCGATGATCTGCTCGTTCGTTGAGCACTCGTATTTGGTGCCCGGCCAGGGATTGAAAGGACTGCAAATAGCCACAAGTGAAGCCGTGAGCGAGCGCCAGTACGAAACGGCAAGGCGCACTGAGAGAGCGAGGGTGGGTGTTTGTACATGAGATTGATTAGGGAATTGGGGAAGCCGGAGAGAAGGGTGGCTAGCTCGAGCGCGTCCTTTTCTCGATCGTTGACGCCCTGATCGGCGCGCATGCCCATGTTTGAGTGTAAGCGAACGCAGCCATTTTGGGCCTCGGTACAAACCAGAGGATTCAGTTAGCGTACCTTGAGCATCACGTATTCGAACATGATTCGCTTCTTCTTGTGAGAGATGAAGGATCGGCAGGCTTCCAGTAGCTGTTCCAGCGGATATTGCTTGTTGATGGGCACCAACTCGTCTCTGCAACCAAGGGTGAGCTTGCGGCACTACACACCAAGCGAAAGAGCGAAGAGAGATCGCACCGCAGCTCGTTGTTGGCGGCGTGCAGGGAGATGGCTGCAGTTGGCCACAACCCAACAAATCGAATATTAGTACTCCCAGTTCACGAATGTTGATGACGATAAGGAAGGTCTTCGCAAGCTTACCCAGGTTAACTTTGGTATCAGCGGCCAGACGGTATATGTTGGGAACCACACCGCTGGTGGATACGGTGATCTTGGGCTGGCCCAGGCTGATGCCAGAGGGCTCGCAAATAATGTCGATTGCCTGTTTCACATTCCTATAGTTGTAGAATGGTTCGCCTTGACCCTGCACAACAGCACCATGTGGGGTATGTGAGCGCAAACATACCACACGCACACGCACGCAGGCACGCACAAACCACGCACATGAAGCGAGAATCGGCAGGGCAGTGAACCATAAAAACGATGTTGGTGATGGTGCGCTTTGGCTCCTCGGGCACACTGCGTTCCTTGGGTTCTTTCTGGAGAGGCTGGTTCGCTTGCCTGTGTTTGCCCTTCCCAAAGTACTCGGCGAACTTCTGCCGCATCTGCCTTCGCTTATCGAGGATGGCCTGCTTCCTCGTCTCGATGTCGGCCACCGTGGGGAAGTCGTTCATCACCCGCTTGGCGTGGATGATCTGGCTCAAGATCTCGCTCGTCGTCAAATTGCGCATCTGCGCCATCACAAACACAAGACTTGTTGTGTGAGGGGTTCGACGTCGTTGTGGGCCCACGGCCGGATTGAGCGTAGGTTACCACAGGCTGGGTTCCAGTGTGACAGAAGCTGCACGATAGCGTGCAGCCGACCTGCGAAGAGACGCACAGCGTGCCGCGTGTAGACTCAGGAATGAACACGCCTGTATGAGCTCCCATGGGAGGAGCATGTTGGTGAGCAGAAAAGTGGTGAAGACGTCGATGGGGGGATGGCAAGCGCACTCTCGATCTCCTGACCGGCGCCAAACTGCATGAGGAACTTGCGGGTGCCGTCATCGGAGGTGTTGTGGGTGAGGATGCGACCCTGCTCCAATGTGTAGCGCTGCGCCAACTGCTCCCTCAGCTCCCGCCGAATGCCAACTATGCTCTGCATGTTGGCGTGCGTCTTGCCTGCACCACACCAACGGGGTATATGAGCTTGCATTCGGCCAAGCCTTTAAAGTTGAACATTTGAACGGGAAGCGCTGCTGCACCGTAGCGGTATATGAAGCCCCACAGCAGATCTGTATGGAGGCTGTTCCAGCCGAGGTGGCCGAGATCATCCGCCAATTGCTTGGCAAATTGAGATTTGGGAATGCCAAAGAGGCTTACTCGCCCCGGTTTGCCCGTGGGCGGTGAAGGAGCAGTGGTTTTTAGAGGCTGTGTAGAAGGCGTTGCGCAGGTGTGCTGCAGGCGAGCTTGCCTCGAAATGTGTGGAGATGAAGATCGAATCGTCAAAAATCGTGCTTGCGATGTGCCAAATCCCGTAGCAAGTGATCCAGGGATTACACCCCGCTGCGCAATCGAAGTCGTGCCGCGCCCTCCCTTCGTTGCCGCTACCCTCATCTCTTTCGATTAATCAGCAGTTGGTAATTGTCGGCCGAATGCGAAAGCGTTTTTGTTGCCTTCCAGGAATTGCAACAAAGCTGCCCACGCTTGGACCCTACAGCTGCGCCTTCCTGTTGACGGGCCAGGTGTAGCCGGTGGTGAGCCTGTAGCCGTAGTCTGCGATGAGCTTGTCCGCCGACGCAGGGCCTCGGCTGCCGAACTCATACAGGTCGGGCTGAATCTACTCAGAAGCAGCACCCGGGGCGTAATCAGTACATGATGGCCGGCGGGGCAAAGGGGAGAACAAAGGGGAAAGATCGTACCTTCTCCTTCTCCAGTTGGTGGAGGATGGGAGTGAAGATCTTCCAGGCGGCCTCGAGCTCGTCGTCGCGCACAAACAGGTTGTGATCGCCCTTGATGACGTCGAAGATCAAACGCTCGTAGGCTGAGAGAGAGAGAGAGAGAGAGAAGCCTTGAATGTCAGCACACAACCGCAATTGGTCTTGTTGGGCAGAAAGAAGGTAGCATCAAACGCACCGTCCGGCGATTCCAGGTCCTCGAATCGGGACTTGTACGAGAGGTCCAGCTCGCTTTGCGCGAGTGCGGTGGTGAGGCCGGGCTTCTTGGTCAACATCTTCATGTAGACGGCCTCATTGGGCTGCACACGAAGCACCAGCTCGTTGGGTGCCGAACAGTTCTGTTATTACCACCAAATATGAAAAGAGAGTCGTGAGTAGTGGGGAGAAATGGGCAGCGACAGCATCAGGGAGCGGTACGGGGAACAGAGAAGCAGACGGGCACTTGAACTGAATGCGAATCTCAGCCTTGCGCTCGTTCAGAGCTATGAGAAGAGAACACGTGGGGTTGTTAACACGAGTCTACGTCTGCCGATAGACTACACTCGAGCTCAGCAAAAAAGAAAGAAGGGAGGAGAGATTTCGCCTCACCTTTGCCGCACTTGAGAATGAAGGGAGTGCCGGCCCAGCGGGAGTTGTTGATGTGCAGAACCGCCGCCGCGAACGTGGGCGTCACAGAGTCCTGCGGCACGCCCGGGTCCTCCTGATTGATGGACATGCCAAAAAAAAGTCGATCAATACATGTGCAAAAGTCTTCGAGTGAAGTGGGCACACGTGCAATATACCTTGTATCCAGGTGTCTTTCCATCCGGGCTGGCGGTGTACTGACCGATCACGAGATCGTCCAGAGTGAGGGCAGACACCGCGCGCAGCAGCTTGACCTGAACAAACGCAATGATGAGCAGAGATGGCGGGGGGAGGGGAGAGGCAGAGGTGAGATACCTTTTCATCTCTCACATCCTCGGCGCTCAGGCTGATGGGGGCCTCCATGCCAACAAGCGCGAGGATCTGGATGAGGTGGTTCTGCATGACGTCACGGATGATGCCGTTGCCATCGAAGTAGCCTCCGCGTCCCTCTGTGCCAATGTCCTCCTGCAGGAACGCACGACGTCGAAGCACGCGCGTTGAGGTGTGTTTGGAAATAGGCAAACACGGAATAGAGGCGCTGACCTTGAACGTGATGATGACGTTGGAGACAAAGTTGCGGTTCCAGACAGGCTCGAATACGTTGTTGGCGAATCGGAGCACCATCAAGTTCTGCACCATCTCCTTTCCTGCTCCGCAGACACAACATAACGTCGATTAGAACCTGACAAGGAATCGCTTTGCATTTACCGGTAATTTTGCCGAGGGAGTGTGGCGACACAGCAGCAAGCTTAACAAAGTTAAGCATTCAAGCAGAGATGCTTCAAGCAAGTGGCACACCACGAAGGTGGGAGTGGGGATCCAACCAAGGTAGTGGTCAATGCGGTAAAGTTGATCCTCTGTGAAGAGCTGCGACATGGAGCTGGAGAGCGCTCTGGACGATTCGAGGTCGTGGCCGAATGGCTTTTCCACGATCACACGGTTCCACCCGGTCTGTGTGATTGTCGAGAGGTGAGACCCATACATACATATACATGGAGGAAAGGTGTGGGTTCGGGAGCGCACCTTGCTCATGGCTGCGGGCTGAATAGCCTTGGCCACATCCAAGAAGATGGACGGAGGGATTGCCATATAGAAAATCCTGTTGGCGGGCTGCACTTGCAGAGTGAGGGGATGAAACCAAACAACCAAACAAACAAACTAGCAACCAAGGCCACAGAGACTGACAGGCAAGGCAAGGCAAGACAACAAACAAACCTGCGAGCCGGCGGTGAACGCGGATTCCTTCTCGTCCATGGCCTTGGCCAGCTCGGCGAAGGACTCGGCCGAGTTGTACTGGCCGCTGAAGTAGTAGCATCGGTCCAGGAAGCCGTTCACCTTCTCCTCTGGCGCCTTCTTGAAACTTCAACCAAGCATGAGCAACACACGCCACGGCCAAAGGACACTGCAAAGGAGAGGTGGCGGTACTGGCGCGAAATTTGCTTCTTGAAGTCAGCGTCGTCCAGCTTGCTGCGGGCAAACCCGTAGATGATGGCGTTGGGCGGCAGCAAGCCATGGAGGTAGAGCGAGAACAGAACGGGATAGGTCTTCTTCTTGGCCAAGTCGCCAGAGGCACCTGGTTGCGTCACGCACGCGGTCAGTCTTCTCTAGAGAATGCAAGAAATGTCCTTCATTCATCTAGTTTAAAAAAGGGTACCCAAAACGATGATGGTGAGGGCAGATTTCTCATCAATGGCAGCTCCAGGTGAAACTGATGTCAGTACGGCGTCGCGAGGCTGTGGAAGACACGAATCAATAATCAGTTATTTTAAATTCAATAAATGCAATTCCTTAAAAAAAAATAATGGATGAGCACTCGCGAACCCTGGCACTCTTTTGGTACTCAGCCAGCTGCCGCTTGAGCTCCTCATTCTCCCTCTTCAACTGCTCGACGTCCTCCATCGTGTCTTCTTGCCGTGAGACTAGCCACGCAAAGCCTAATTTTATTTGTGGTGGTAACAATTTGTGACGACCCTCCGCGTGCGCCGGGAAGCCTCGCGCCGGAAAGAAGCGCCGAGAAGATGAAGGTACCAATCGCGGCCTGCGCAGAGACGGCGGACATAAAACAAACTCCCAGCTGCGGGCGCCAATGAGTTCTTCTCGAAGTTGAAGCGGTGCTTTGTTTCCATCGTTTTGCAAGCTCTTACACTGATTGACCTCTAGGAGCCAGGCTGCAGCCTAGGGTCGAGTCCACGTGTTGTTGTTGGTGGTGTACGAAACGTGAGACGCCACGGCCAGGTGGTCGGACGCGGGGTTGGCGCCGGGCGTGACGCGGCCGCTGAGATACACGCAGAACACGGCCGTGAGCAATCAAGCTGCCAACAGAGGTGTAGGGCGAATGGCATCCGTACGTGGTGACGGTTGTGTTGGGCTGCGTAAGGATGTGGGGCATGTTGCGGACCAGGATGCGATCGGCCCTGTTGATGAGACCTGACGACCAGGGCAGATTGCTGAATGTGTAGCCCGGCTCAGAGGTACCTGCAGGTTGCACAATATCGATCACTCCTCAGCACCGGTGCAGCTCAACATGAAAACGACCTGGGAGAGGCCGGTACCGTGGGCGTCAAGCCACACATCCTTGAGATCGCCCTTGACGCCTCTATAAGAGAGCTTGCCAGTGAGGAAGTTGGTCGGTTCCTCCTGCAGAAGAGAATGCGGGTGTGTTATTTGGTGCTCACACAATAAAATGTGCCATAATGACCGTGGAGAGAACCGTACATGTCCAACGTAGATGTTGAAATCAGCGACCACACTTTGAGGAACGTCCGGCCGCTGCCGCCTCATGAAGTTGAAAAGCTCTGATGACAGTGGAGAGGTGACAGTGTGAGCCCGTTGCAAGCCACCAAGCCAAAGCAAAGAATGTTTCAGCGACCGACGCACCAAAAGCATTGCTCATCTGACCCTCGCCGATGGCGTAGGTGAAGTGGGAGACGAAGAAGTTGAAGGGCGCGTTGTTCGTATCCATGAGCAGAGTGCGCAGAACGATGCGCCGATTACCGTCAGTAGTGCCTGAAGGAGCAGCAGCATGAAAACCAACTCAATGGCCGTTGGCCCTACAAGGGCAGGATAACGCCAAGAAGAGCGTTCGTACCGGGAACAAAGGTGAGGTTGATGTATTCGTGAGTGGCGATGGGGACTCGCGAAAGCACGCCCACACCCTCGGCCTGGAGTCGTCGGCACGATACACGGCACACGTTAGCTTAGCGACGTCAGGTGAGGTGATCGTCTCGGCGAGAGGGAAAGCGTAAAACGTGCCTCGTTGTCGTAGTACATGGCAGGCTGGTAGATGTGATTGTAGGTCTGATTAAGAAGCTGCAGTTCGTTGACAAGCTCTGTCAGCTGGTCGGGACCGCCGGAGTACTTGTACCGGATCTCCTGCACGCCCACAATGTCTGGCTGCTGCTCGCTAATCTGCACGCTCGCGGATTGTTGTGGTCGTTCACCGGCTCTGGTCAGCCTCCTTACAACGGGAGGGCAAAGTCAAAGCGACCAAGCCGAGAGAACGTACAAACTGCGCGATCAGGCGTTTCCTCTCCTGCCAGTTGGCGTTGTAGTTCCAGATGTTGTAGCTCATCAGCGTACGGGATTTCGGGTCGGCACCCCTCCTGACCTTCATAGCACCAACGTCGCTGCGCAGGAGAGAGATATGGGTGAGTCGTTTCCCTCTTCCTCGACTGGGCGTGTAATAATACCTGGGCGCTGAAAGGCGTGAGAATTTGGACACCCGGTAGACGGGCGCCGCTCGCTTCTTCGAGGGCGACAATGGCGATGATGATGAGACCACGACCTGCGACATGAAGAAACGGCGCTTAGTGACTTCTTGCTGAAAAGGCATTGTTTGGGGGCGAGCGAACCTGGTGCTTGTCGCCGCGCTCATCGGCCAGCATCACCTGTACGTTCCGTTCGACGATGTGGTCGGGCGCGTTGGCACTTCTCCCGTAGACTGCCACGAGGTACTGTCCGCTGGGCTGCTCCACCACGCTCAGCACGAATGCCGACACATTGAACGTCACTCGGGTCATCTGCACAGCACGCAAACCCGGGCTTGGTCGTCAGTCAACCACCGATATCGGTTGTTGCTGTCCAGCAGTCACAGGGATGTGGCTCGAGGAAGGGCAAGCACCTCTTCCTCCGCGCTCACCACGCGCCACTGGGTCGACCCCGACTTTTGAGTGGCTACCTGCTTGGCGTACTATTTTGGTCCGAGACAAGTGTGGCGGAGGGTCAGATAAACATCAGCGGTGGCCATGCATGTCAAAGGCGGGCGCGGTTCACCTCTTCGACGTTGGTGTCCAGTTCGTGGAGGGGCAGGATGCGGCGAGCCGAGATCACGGTGGGCGCTTCGTAGCGTACGGGAAGTGCGAGGAAGTTGGAAGGAGAGCACGCGGACGACAGGCCAGTGTCGATCCCCACCTTGGCCGGCAGGAAGGGGCGACGGCCCGTTCGGCCTGAATCACCACCTTCCTCCATCGCGCCCACGATGTAGTACGACAGCAGAGGACCATGGTCCAGCCGTTGGGAGTCGATCACCTTCGGTTGAGAGAAAGGCTGGTGAGCAAAAGAATAACCAACCTAGAGAAGGAGGGGCACGGAGGGTACCTCGGAGCCGACGCAGGTAAGCTGAGCAAACAGGGACGGATGCTGGGCCTTCAGTTCGCTGATGCGTCGCAGCGCCAACTGATGACCAGACCGGGTACCGCCGAGTTAAAGAAGGAAAGAAAGTGAGAAGACCAAAGAACGAAAGCGAAGCGTCCCCCCCCCGGGTGGCCGTACGTTGGCGGTGGTGTAGACGTCCTGCTCGGCGGCGGCCACCAAGAGAGCCCGCCACCGGTCGGCATCGTAGCCGGGCGAGAAGTCGTGCTGCGGCTGGGGGCTATGACCTTCCGCAACCTCCGCCAGATCTCTGAACGAGGCACCGTTCAGGAGGGAGCCTTCTTGTCTCAACGGCGGCATCCCAAATCCTTCATTTTTTTGATTTAAAAAATAAAATATGGTTAGATATAGTAAATAATCGGGAAGGGTGAGTTACAGCAAAGGGGAAGGAGGCACCATGAGCTAGCATGCAAAGCAGAAGCAGCAGAGCCGCAAGCAACCTCATCTTTTTCGAACGGAACGAAAACTCTTGTGCGTGCGGTAAGGAGCTCAGTTTTTATGATTATCAATTTTATCTCATACGGGGAAAAGAAAAAGAAATAGGGAAAGATGGTGCGACAGCCCTGTTCCAGATCTCTTCGAAGCTGCCGTGCTCTATGGCCGTGAAAAAGGTGCTAACACCCAGGCAATGTGGCCCTTCTGGTGGGTTCCTACTTTCATTACACACGGGCTTCACCACTCCCGAGCCGCTCGACATCTCGCCCAGGCAAGACCGCCCCGTGTATGTGGTGCAGGCGCCTGTTATGGATGGTAACAACAGCGGATAAAAGGCAACTAACGTTAAGTTTAGCTTTAGGACAGGTAGGGTACCTAAAATGGCTTTAAAGTGCAAAGACTGCACGACCACCCGCATGGAGACAACCGGCATCGGGATCTGCCGAAGCTTGTGCGGTTGTTCAAACCCTTCCCGCACCAGAAACCCTTCGCCCCAAGTTCAAAGATCATAATGGCACAGCATGAGGCACTTGGAAGCGTTGGAACGACAAGCCGGGTAGAGGTGCAGTACCGAAGGGAACAAGCCCTGTACAGGGCCGAAGGACCACAGCACACGAAGGAAACCGAACCACACACTAGACCGAGCGACGGAGAAGGGGCGCGGACTGAAACGCACATGACACCCCCGCATGGAGTAGAGAATGATAATAACGAGTTCGACCTCTCGTTACTCGGCCTGCCGCGAGTTCGACGACGGAGTAGCGTCGGCCAGGACCCGGCAAGGATGCTCTTCGGCCCGGCTGACCACGGAGAGTTGGAGCAGTGGATCGGCGATATGCTGACCACCAAAGAGGCGCCTGCCAAAAGCTGACCAGCGCGTCGTGTTCCTCCTCGCACATAGTTTGTTAATAATGATTTATTTATTTGCTTCTATTCCCCTCCTAAGCGAGAGACATGAAAGTCTGCACTTGCCCGCCGGCTACGAGCGGTTGGGCTGGTGTACGTTCAAACGGCTACAACCCGAAAAACGAAACGACGTTCAGGGCCAAATTAATTTTCGGCATTTTCCTTTTAAGAGCTGATTGCTGCAGAAAGTTCGAAAATTATTGATGTGAAAAAAGAAGGAAAAAGCCTTTGCCCAAAGAAAGATGGAACACGACAGAGCGAGGGGCGGGGGAGGCGAGAAGGAGAGCGGAAACGACCTGTCCGATCCCCTTGGCTACGAATGTATAACTTCTATTTCTTCCCCATTTTTCCATCTGTTGGGCAATTAAGCGAAAAAATTAATTGATTGAACATCAATACCGCTCAGATCTCGATCACCCTGCAGACGTGCAGATTCATGCTTGTACGTTTTCCCTGCGAAATCATAAATGCGCTGCGCTCGCTTGCTTATTTCTCGTGCCCAAGGGGGTGAGAGTCTGAAGCAGGCCTACGAGCAGGCTGTGGTGGGCATGTTCGGCTACATGACCGACCTCGCCACCGTTGACGTCGAGGACCAGTGCGAGGTTGAAGTTGAGGGTACGTATACCATCCGCCCCGCTGAAGCGTTCACTTCTGGTACAACCTGCCTGTCCTACTGTTGCGGCCTCACACCACCTATGTGGCGCGCATGTGCAATCAGGCCACGACCTCGACTCCCTGCTGTTCAACTTTCTTGATGAGTTCCTCTTCGTGTTTTCCACCGAGCTTATCGTCAGCAAGGAGGTGGAGATCGTGGAGTTCGATCGGGAGAACTTCAAGATCCGGGCCGTGGGCCGAGGCGAACCCTTCGACCTCGAGAAGCATCCCCAGGGCACCGAAGTCAAGGTCTTCCTCTACTTCCCCTTGACGACTATCTGTGCTGTGGCTGTGCTGTGTCCATGACCTTCTTCCCTTTCGCTGACTTGGCCCTCCTTGGCTCACGCAGGCGATCACCTACAGCGCCATGCAGATATTGGAGAAGCCCGAAGGCGAACGCAGCGAGGTCTTTGTCATCATCGATATCTAATGGTTGCGCGGGACGGTGGAGAAGTCAACTTATTTATTTCCCTCCTACTTATCTCTGGTCTTCGCTCATGCAGACGAGGTCTTGTCTTCCTCTTCTTCTTCGCCTGTCACGTTCTTGACCTCGTCCATGGGCGCCACGGTGTCGTCCACTGCCGGTGTCTCCTTCTTCTTCCTCTCGGCCTGCTTTGCCTTGTTCCTCCGCTCCTTTCGCTTCTCCTTGGCGCTGACGAGATCGGGATTGGCGTTGGCCTCCTCGATCTTCCTCTTCTTGGCCTGCGCCTTGTCCTCCGCCGTCCGCTTCCTCATCGCACCGTAGGCCAGCGCCTTCTCCACATTCTTTTCCAGCACCGCCTTCGCCTGCTGCTCGCGCTTCTCATTCAGCTGCCGCAGCGTAGCGCTCAGAGCGTGTCCTGCGCACGCACACGACCACACGACACACTCAGCCCGCGGCCTGGTGCGCACTTATGCCGGGGGGGGGGACTACCTTCAGTCAGCGGGGAGTAGGTATCGTCGCTGGCGCTGCCGGTAAAGACTTCAACGCCAGAGGAGGTGGACACCCAGAGGTTGTCCTCCTTGTCGAAGGCCGCGTCCCAGGGCGCCGAGTGGAGGGGAAGCACCTGCGCCTCCTTCAGCTCCTTGCCGTCGACCAACTTGAACAGGTAGACCGAGTTCGCCCTTGACATATGAGGGCGGGGTAGAGGAAGGCGTCAGCTCGAATTTCCGGGACGCTAACAACGAGTGGTGGTTGGGCAAGTACCCCTCGACGAGGACGACAAGGGTCTGCTTCTCGTCGCTGAAGGCCACGGGGAGGGTGACGATCCGCTTGGTGGCATCGCCTCGCGTCAGGTCCTCCGTGTGCAGTAGTTCGCCGACCAGGTACCGCCACACGCGCACAGTACCATCAGCACTGCCCGAGAAGAGCACCGACGGCTGCGATGTGGGGATGTAGATCCTGCTCACGAATCTGTGGGCACGCGCGCACACACTGCAGTCAGCGTCTGGCCAGGCCAACTACTATGACTATGCTCTGCGAGGGGAGCGCAGTACTGTGTGTGGCCTAGGCAGTAGGCCTCGATGTTGTAGGCCTTGGGGTACTGGCTCACTCGGATCTTCTCATCTCTGTCCGCGGAGAGGAGCAGGTCTCCGCCTGGAGACAGCAGCTGGCGTCGGCGACCGAGAGTGAGGAACGGCAACGTGCCCCACCCACCCACACAGCAAAGGGGAACAAAGAAAGTGAAAGAGAAAGAGAGGGAAGCCTACCACTTCGGTGATGATCGACACATGGCCCAGCAAGACCTTGGGCTGCTCGTTGGGGCGAGCCACCGGCGATGAGAACACCTCACCGAACTGGCGGAGGGCACAGCGCCCACAATGCGGGAGGAGTTAGAACGAGAGAGAGCTCTACAGGGGTGGAACCGTGAGGGCGCACCTTGTCGGAGTAGACAATGACCTCACCCTCGGCGTCGGAAGCAAAGACGACGCTGGTGAGCTTCTTCGGGTTCTTCCTGAACAACAAAGACAGGGACAAAGGCGCTCAGCAAGCCTGCAGCCGTCGCGGAAGGAGGCACGGACGCACTGGGTCTCTCCTTGGTAGTGGTAGGTGCGGCCATCGTGAATGAGCCACAACTTGACAACCTTGTCGTCTCCCACTGTGGCCAGGGCGGTTCCGTTGCTGTTCCAGGCGGCGCTTCGAATCAAATCCGAGTGCTGATTGCCCTCCTCCCCTTGAAATTGCACAAATTGGCCCTCTCTGAATGAAGATTGCTACCAATAAGCATATAAGCAATAGATAAAAGGCTTGAGGCGGAGAGGATAATCTTGCCTGAGATTGTAGATGGAAAAGCTCGATCCGGAAACCAGCAGAAGCAAATCGCGCTGCGGGCTGATGCGAATGAGATGAAACGGCAACGGACGGGTCTCCGTCGTGCTGCTCGCGGCAGGTCCCACCTCGGTCTTGTGTCCTTCAATCTCCATCACAGATCAGCAAGTAACGATTATGTTTGTTCAGCATGAACTCCAAGCTTTGCCCAACCCCTGAACGGCCAAAACCAGTTTTGGTTGTCTGGCCCGCTGGAAAAGAACGCGGTGTGCCTCCACCACCACCAGACACCGCACAGGCATCAGGCGTCGTAGTTGGCGATCTCGATCAGGTTGGCGTCCGGGTCGCGGATGTAGACAGAGCGGATCGGACCCATGGCACCGGTGCGGGCCACAGGACCCTCCTCGATGGTGACCCCGGACTTGGTGAGGTGCGCGACCACATCGTCGAGCGGCAAGGCAGTGACGAAGCAGAGGTCGCCCGACCCGGGCGTGGGGCGTAGGTAAGTGGTCGAGCCTTTGTATGAAGCAGCTCACACGGTCCTCGTGCGTGCTCTCCATGTCCGTGCAAAAAAAAAAAAAAAATATAAAAAATAAAAAATAAAAATAAAAACAATAAGAGAAAGCACCAAGAAGATGGAGGTGAAGCGAAGAGAGGTGGGCAATCTGGTGCTGGAGGACGTGCCCGAGTCGGTGCCGCCGCACATCACGCAGAGGCTCGAACAGTACCAGAACACGCGTGGGGCCAACCTGCACGACTGGCACCGTGCAGCTGCGGACTCGGGTGAGGATGAGGTGGAGGGTATGCTC
>CACVKS010000042.1:0-34007 GCA_902749335.1 Acanthamoeba triangularis
CAGCAGAGATGGCGACAACAGCACAGTCACAGTTGGTGCTTTGCTGCTGGCTCTCCGTGTCGAGTTGGCTGCCACACATTTTTTGTTGCAACGCGGCCGCGACAGTGCTCCTTTTTTTTTATTTTCTGCCCGGACTTCCCCCTTAAATGTTTGATGAAAATAAATCCAAACCGAAATGTAAAAGATAAAAAGAAAAGAATAACATCAAGGGAAATTTTATTCTGTTATTTTTATTCCTGGCTGTGCTTGTACTCCAACTCCCACGAACCGCAAGACAGAGCGGAAGCACAGAGCAGCAACCTGAGACATGGGTCAGTCGCAGTCGTCAAAGCCCGTTATTGTGAGGCGGGGGCGGGTGCAGGAAAATGAACCGGCACCGGTGCCCAACGGACCTGAGTACACCCCCCTCCACAAGCTGCAGAGACTGTCAGCCCCAGCATCAGGGGTAGGCAGCCAAGAAGACGAAAAGGTGCAAACAATTCTTTTTAGACCCAGACCCAAACGGTGTACAACTGGGGGATGTTGGCCAGTTCACACTCATATCCCCAGGAGGAGCGGGTGGTGCTGGTGGCGACGGGCAGCTTCTGTCCTGTGCACAAAATGCACGTACGCATGTTCGACATCGCGCGGGCACACCTGGCCAGCAATGGATTGGTACGGCCTGGGCCGATGTGGTGTGCGTGGCTGCCACACTTGATGCGCACACACAACATTACGCGTAAAAACAGAACGTGGTCGGCGGCTACTTGTCGCCCAGCCACGACACGCACGTTCAGGCCAAGCTGGGCGATCGCTACATCTCCGGCCCGGATCGGTATCATCTAACTCCACCTCTGCGAATCCATGGCTCACGCTTTTCTGATGTTCGTGTCGAGAGTGCAGAGTTAAGATGTGCGAACTGGCTGTGGCCGATTCGGAGTGGCTGGCGGTGTCGTCTTGGGAGTGCTCTCAGCCACACTTCGTGTCCTTTGATCAGGTAAGGCTCTCCATTCTGCTACTTCAGAAACATGTTTGATGAAGCAGAATGCCAATATTTTCTTTGTGGGGGACAGGTGACCCAAAACATTCAGGAGTATCTCAACCAGCAGATGCCCCAGTACCACTGGCGCTGCTTCTTCCTTTGCGGTGCCGATCTGGTTTACCGGTACGTACCTCTGGGCTGGAAAAGACTGAGAAAAAGATTGGACGACAACGGCAGGATTTGAACCTGCGCGGGGAGACCCCAGTAGATTTCGAGTCTACCGCCTTAACCACTCGGCCACGTTGTCTGGACGGGTACCACTTGCCATTTGATGACCTTTCCTTCCTTGGTGGCAGCTGCCGCTTGTTCCTCGGGGCGGAGGGGTTTGGCGTTGTCGGCGTGGGTCGGCCAGAGTTCATGGACAGACTCAGAGAACGGATGAAGCAGATCCAGGACTTCAACCAGGGGCGGCACGAGTCGGAGCAGGTGCGCTCTCTTCTTTCTGACATCTGCACCTCACTGCGCGTGCACACATTGACTCTTGTAAAAGGCCAAGACGAACCGCTTCGGCAACTTCTTCATGGTGGAGGAGTCGGAAGACATCGAGGACTGCTCATCGACTCTCATCCGCAAGAGGATCGATCAGGGTCAGAGCGTAGACGATCTCACCTTCCCCGCCGTGGCCGACTATCTGCGCTCAATCCCTCCCCGTACAACCACCCTCACTTTCGACCATACCGAATAATGTTTGCTTTTTCTTTTTCCTGTTACCACTTTGCAAAGCACCACGTAAGCGTTTGTGAGCGTGTCGTGCGTGTGCGGTGTCAAGGTGCGGTGACACACTTGACCATGAGCATCTGAGTTGGGCCTTGGGTTTCGGGGTCGACCGACATCAGGTAGAGGCTCTCCACGAGCTCGGTCCGCGGGCCGTGAAAGAAGATGAACTCGAGGTTGGTCATGCGGCCTGTGTCGCGTTCCACCCAGCGCCTGCCGTTGATGAGCGGCCACGGCGTCTTGAAGCGCTCGCCGCTAATGGTCGTGTCCTCCACCAGGGTGCCGTTGCTGGCGATCGAGTACTGCACCAGACACGTGCGTGTTCTGTCTTCGCTCCGGCCGTACTCCTCCTGGAGCGTGTTGGTCGCCAGGGCGAGCGTGGCGTAGCAGCCCTTGGCCTCGTCGTAGTAGTCGGACACCTCGAATGGCGCCAGCGCGAAGGTATCGACCACTGCGTAGGTGGCCGGGTCGAACACGATGCCCGAGCCCGAGCACACGGCCGTGCGATTGTCTGCTCGAGAGAAGTACTTGCCGGCCCAGTTGGCGTTGAGGCCCTCCAGGGTCCAGTACTGGCGGCTGCAGGTCGAGTCGCGGGGCGAGTGATGCGGGGGACGACCATGACCACGATGGCTCCCTGACTCAGCGCTTGCTAGCACTGCGCTTAAAAGCACGACAGACATGACGAACAGGAAAGTGGTGCGAGGCATTGTGTGGTGGAAAGAGGACAGAAAGAACACTGTGTTTTATCAGCCACCTTGGGAGACCAATGAAACGGTTGAGGGTATTCGTAGAGCTGGGGTACGAGGAAGACAAAGAAGGGCAGGACCATTCTTGAGATGTCGATGCTTCGGCCGAAGCCACACGAGATTGGTTTGAGATGCAGTAACGGACCAGTTGTTTTAGAGTGGCAGTTTTTCGGCCAAGGGCGGCCAACCACCTTGCTTCGCGAAAAACAGCCAGTCAGAATATTCCGGTAATACCGAACTCTACCTCGCACGTCGGGGGGGGGGTACCACAGTCACGAAGCAACATGTCGGTCGTTATGGTGCTGGCGGCACTGGTTGTGGGCCTCCTTGTTCTCCTGCTCGTGCGCCGCCTCAACGCGGTACATGAGTTTTGCCCTCTTGATTTTGCGCCAATCAAGTGATTTTGCACATTAGACCATCAATCAATTCTCACTTCCCAATTTGCTCTACACAGCCACACGAGAAGGAGCCTCCGCGTGTGGAGTCGGGCTTGCCGCTCGTTGGACCCCTGATCGAATTCTCATCAACCCCCCGCCCCTTCCTCCAGCGACTTGAAAAGCAGGTGCGCTACACCAGTGTAGTTGCCTTGTTTGGCTCATCTCAGAGCAGTCACTGAATGCGCCTGTGTGTTGCGTGTGCGGGTGCTGTGCTCTGTATCATGTTGTGTGCGTGCGGCTTCATATTATGTAGTATGGCCAAGCGTTTACGTTGGATCTGCTGATCGACAAGATGACTTTCATTCTCGGGCGTGAGGGCAACCGACTCTTCTTCGATTCCACCGACGACATCCTCGACTTCAACAGGTACCACACCGCCCCACCACCACCCACACCGCGCTGCCGCAGAACCTACGTCTGGCTAACACGGCGTGGGTGCACAGCGCTGTCGCAGCGGTGGCGCAGAACGTGCTGGGTCCGGAAACGTTCAAGGAGGACCCCGTGTGGACGAGCAAGAGCAGCCCCTACATCACCAAGGTTCGGATGCGTGTGCGGTCGTGCGGTCGTGCGTGTTGCGTGTGCGGTCTCTAACTTTCGTGCGCCAGGGCTTCATGAGACACGAGCGTTTGAGCCTCTACAACTCGCTTATCAACGACGAGGTGCAAAAGCACATCAAGATCTGGTGCGGAAAGGACAAGGTGGATCTCTTCAAGTCGGTGTCGCAGCTGGTCACCAGCATCAACATTCGCTGCGTGCTGGGCGACGACGCCTACCACGCGCACGCCGAGGAGATCGCCGCCATCTACTATCAGCTCGAACTCTCTGGTACCACTACCCCACCGCACTGCATGTCGTGCCGTGCGCGTGCCTAGCCCTGACACCGACGATCGCGCAGCTATGGACACCGTCGCGATTCTGTTCCCCAGCCTGCCGACCGCGACCAAGCGCGCCAACGAAAAGGCGAGGAAGCGACTCATCGAGATCATCTCCAACGTGCTCCACAGCCGCTCCGAGGACCAGGTACCATCCACCTTATAATCTATTATTATTATTATTCTTATTATACATTATTATTGTTATTATGATGAACATTATTATTACTGTTATTTATTTATTATTGTTAATGGCTGGCGTGTGTGGCGGGACCCAACGAAAAAAGGAAACGTCGGATTACATCGGAATGGTGTGGACGGCGGAGAAGGAGAACCACAGCGTCCACACCTTCGCCATGCACGCCCTGGCGATCATGTTCGCTGCGCACACCAACACGGGTACGCGCCACGCACGCGCTTCGAGGCGCGTTGGTTGTGCACGCGTGTTCGTTCAGGTTGTTCACACCTTTCTCTCTCTCTCTCTCTCTCTCTCTCCAGCTGGCACAACGGGCTGGACACTCGCCAATTGGGCCAACAACCCGTCACTGGCGTATGTGGACACTCACACGGCTTGCCTCCCTCTCGTCCGACGCCGTTGCACCACTCACGCTCTCTCTGTATGTGTGCGTGCGTGCGTGTTGTGTCTGGCAGTGCCAAGGCGCTGCGCGAGCAGACGCAGCTGATCGCGGAGATGGGCGAGGAGGCGGAGACGTTGGCGCCCGGCTTCATCGGCAAGCTCGAGTACCTGGACAGCTGCATGAAGGAGACGGTTCGTCGCTATGGCATGCTCATGCTCGTGCGCAAGGCCGTGAAGGACGTCGCCTTCACAGCCGCCGACGGCCGCGAGTTCATCATCCCCAAAGGTACTCGATTTTATTCAATTAATATTTATATATTTATATAAATATTTATTCATTATAATAAAATAATAATAATACTTATAATAATAATAATCTAATAATAATGTTTTTTCCCAGGGCGTACGGTGGTGTCGTCGCCGTTCCTGTCGCACCACAACAGCGAGGTGTACCCGGAGCCGAGCCTCTACGACCCCGAGAGGTTCGCCGATCCCGAGCGCAAGCAGAGCCTCGTCGCCAACCGGCACTACGTCCAGTTCGGCTTCGGCCGCCACAAGTGCCTCGTACCAGTCTCCCTCCACCACGCTCTGTCCTAGTTTCATGTAATATCTTTCTGTTCTTGCTTTCTCACCGCCAGCTCTCTTCTTCTTCATCGTCGTCGTCGTCACCTTCTTCTAGGGCGAGCGATTCGCGAACGTGGTCATCAAGATGGTGCTCTCCCTGGTGCTCAGGTCGTGCGAATTCGAGCTGGTGGGCGACATGTCGGATGCCGACTACCGCAAGCAGGCCGGCACTCCCAATCCCGGTACCCTTCCTCTCTATCCCTCGCTTTCGCGCTTTGGTGGTGCGACTCACCATCGCTTTCGTTCTTTCGTGCGACGCACGCAGAGAAACCCATCTGGGTCAAGTTCAGGCCGAGGGAGTGAGCCAGGTGCCAGAAAGCAAGAGTGTATTCTGCCGTGACCCAGACCTCCCAGCCCACGAAAAGAAAAAAAAAGGTGACGTCAGCCCGACGCGTTAGGGGTGGTGGGGGGGGGTCATCGACGGACGCCGCCGTTGCTGTGCGCGAGTAGCTGTCCCACGTATTCGTCGTCGTCGACGTCGTGGTCGTCGAAGCCGGGGATCTCGTCGTAGTAGGGGTCGCCCGAGTTGCCTCCCTCCCGATGCACCGCCGCGAACTCCGAGTCCCGCACGCACGGTCGCTTCAGCCCCAAACCCTCTGCACCTGAGCGTTAGTATGTGCGCGTTCGGTTGCGTGTGCGTGTGCGCGTGCGCGCGGGAGGAACGCACTCTTGCCAGACTTTCGGGCGAGAGGCGAGTCCAGGAATTCGTCGAGGGTGGCGAAGGAGTGCACGTCCTTGCCCACCGGCACATTCCAGCCGCGGGCCGTCCTCTGCACCCGCATGTGCCTGAACCCGCCCTTGTGCTGCAAACGCGCAACATTCCAATCACATTCCAACCACAAGAGGAATGTGCGTGAGCCCAACTGGAATGCGACAGTTCTGGGGGGGATGTGGGTACCCTTCGGCTGATGGTGAGACAGGTGGGGTCGCGCGCAGACATACGCAGGAGAAACTTCTTTCTCTTCTTTTTGTTGCCCAGCCGGCGCTCGGCCTCCTTGGCCTCGATCAACCCATGAAAGCACCCACGCTTACACAGCGCCTCGAACTGCACAGCCCAACACGGTAAGAGAACGAAAGCGAGCGAAAAGCAAAAAGCGAAAAGCGAAAGCGAAAGGCAGCCAACGTACTTCGACCAGGATCGAGCGGCGGAAGGGGCCGAAGAGATGCACGAATCGCCCGAAGCTTTCGAGCATGACGTTGTACTCCTTATCCCGCTTGCTTCGCGTCATATCTTCGGTGGCGGCCGCTGTACAATGACACACGACACGTAAGCGAGTGCCCGCGCGGTGAAGAGCGCTGCAATGTGTCGCGCACCGAGAATGAGCCGCGCGCATCGGGCCTCGGTCGAGTGGAGGTAGAGCGGCAGCGGAAGGTTGGACTTGGAGTAACGGTGGTAGGCCTCCATGAAGCGTCGCCACGACACCGACCACGGGTACTGCATTCCATCCTACGATAACATTCCACGCACATATTCCACCATTAAGATTCAACTTTACTATTTATTATTTATTATTTATTATTTATTATTTATTATATTGGAGGTAAGCAAAAGTACCTGTGGTCGCAGCTCCTTCCAGAAAGCCCGGGCGGTCTGGTCAGGGATTGTGGTGTCCACTACAATGTCGTCCAATCGCAGCAGAATCTCGCCAAACGAAGGTCTGGATTGTGTCGGGTGTGAGGTGTGTTGCGTTGGCGATGTGGGGCAAAGGAGAGACGCGCGTACCGCTTCAGCCGATCCCGCTGCCAACAGTCCTCCAATAGGGAGGCCACCGCATCGGGTACGTCCGAGGTGAGTGGCGGCCTCTTGTTCTCGCCTATGAGTGCGCGTGTGGTGTGTGCGTGTGCGCATGCGGTCCGAGACGGATGAGCGTGATGTGGCTCGACTTGGGCGACGATGACGACGTACCCACGACGGCCTCATAGACCTCCATCGACGACTTGTACTGGGTGAACGGTTTCTCGCGCGTAAAGAGCTCCTAGAGAATATATGTTCCGTACAGGTAAATGCTTCCCGCGACTGTGTCGTGTGCGTCGTGTGCGGCGTGTGTGCGGCGTACCCAGAGCAAAATGGCGAAGGCGTAGACGTCCGACTTTTCGCTCGAGGGCACTCCTTCCATCACCTCCGGCGACTAGGAAGGAAATCGCAGGAGGGGTTCAGCCGACGGCGCAGAAGAGGCAAAAGCACTTTGTGGGCGATGATGAATGGTGAAGTATGAAGAAGTGGAGCGGCGCCAAACGTACGAGATAGAGGGCGGTGCCGGACACGGTCTCCTTGGGCGGGGCCGAGGGGTCGAACTTCTCCCGCACGCATGAGAGCCCGAAGTCGCACACCTTGACGTTGCCGTCCTTGGTCACCAGCACGTTGGCCGGCTTCAGGTCGCGGTGAATGATGGGCTCCGGCTGGAGGCAGTGCAGCCACGTCATGCCTGCCAACACATTATGTAACCACATTTAGCGACGCACGACCCACACGCACGCAACGCACATCACAACATGACACACAGAGACACAGAGACACAGAGACACGAACCTTGGGCGATGCCCTTGGCGATGTTGAGCTTTTGGCGTACGGTCATGTCGACGTCGCGATCGCGGATGATGGCGCCCAGATCACGGCCCGCCACAAACTCGGTGACGATGGCCAGGTTGCGACGCTCCGTGCACACGCCCATCAACAGCAGGACGCTCGGATGCCGCAGTGACCTGCCAACGACACGACACGACACGACACGACACACAACACAACACACGACACCGATCGTAGTGTCAGTTGTGGCTGGTCGTAGCAATCCCTGCGACTGCGAGAGGGAGGCGGTGCGTCTACCGCATGATCTCGGCTTCGCGCTGGAGGGCCTCGAGTTCCTTGCGGTTGAGGTTCTGGTTGCGCAGCAGCTTGATCGCCACCGGCGAGCCCCGACAGCACCCCTGTGCGTGTGTGCGGCGGTGCGTGTGCGGTGCCGAGAAGAGTCAGGCCAGCTCGTGGCTTGATCGCGCGAGAGGGACGCGTGCCTTGTAGACGATGCCGTGGTGGCCGCGCGCGATGACGTCGTCTCGGCTGAACTTGAGCTCCTTTGCCCGGATGCGCGCACTGCCCAGTCCCTGTTGACCACCGACGACGACCACACAAACGCGAGAGACAAAAATAAGTTTAATATTATTACCTCTAATAAAAGAATAATAATAATGAATAAGGAACGACAAATACAGAAAATGTAGTTACTTATTATGCCAGGCAAGCTCAGGGGTTACGAAAAAGATGAAAGATGAAGATCAGGAGAGGACGGTAGGACGGTACCCAATCGTTGGCGCGGTCACTGTCGGAGATGGCGTGCAGGTCTTCGAGGGTGGCCGCCCGCTTCCGTAGCGCGTGGGGACTCCGGCTGTTGTACCCTCCCACGCTCGACTCGTGCATCATCCTCTTCGTCGTCGTTTTTCTTCTTCGCTTTCGTTCTTTCTGGTGCGGTGTTCCCACTATTGCGGCGACGGGGACGAAGTGCGCCCGGGCAAGCGAAGAGATGTGAGTGTGCTGAGGGAGGCGGGTGGTCTGTGGGCACTAATGCGTTTTGTGCTTGCTCGCCAACGACCAAAAAGAAACGGAAAACACTGAACCGCGAGGGTGTGGCACTGTTGTGCTGGCCAGCAGATTCGGGGACCAACGGCAAGCTGGAACCGTTACCAGAGGGAGTACCACAGGGTACACCGTGTGATGAGGAGCAGCACCGCGGTTACATTCTACACATTCCTGATTCAGACTAAATTTTTTAGTTGCCTCGCCGCTGGGCTGGTGGACGTGCCACCACATTTCGTGGCTGGGCTGCCCTCTGGCGGAGCTCGAAGCCGCATCAAGCCGAAGCAAGAAGAGAAGCTGTTGCCCTGTGTCCAGTGCCCATTTTGCGCAAGTAGTGTTACAGCAGCCGGCGACCATTCGCTGTGTTTGGCCAACGGCTGTGTCCGGTGCGGTGTGGCCACAGAGGCGTGTGTGGTGTTGTGCGTGCGTGCGTGTGGTGGTGCGTGTGGCCGGGTGCCACGCATACTCAGCATTTGCGGGCGGTGGGAAAAGCTCTCAACTTTTGCCTATATGTGCCCAACATAAAATAGCAGATTGGTTATCTCAAACTCATTTATCGCCGCAAGCCCAGACCTGACCTCGCTCATACTGTGGTCATCCTGGATGAATGAGCGCCCCCGCTGACGGTGCCATCTAGATCAAGATAGTTTCTCCGGAGGGGAGAGTGACAGAACCAATCTCCAAAATCTTACATCTAATCGCGCGTCAGTATGGAACGAGATGATTCATTCCTCGAAGAAGCCATCTCTTCACTGGGGCCACGGCTCCAACGCGGTACCACCTCAGCATCTTCTCTCCATTTTTACGATTTTGTTGCTGTTTATTATTTTACGTTGAATTAACGTAAAATAATAAAATAAAATACAGAAATAAACGAACTGCAGGAGCTGCTGCGCCTGGCCGACACAGACATGACGGCCAACGAGGAGGAATTGTTCGAACACAACTTCAACACCTACAAGCGCTTCATCAAAGATGGCACCCACTACACACTCGAAGGTCTGTCCCGCCGTTATTTTTTATCTTTAATATTTATATATATATTTATATTTTATTTCTTTTTCTTACAATCAAAACACGCACACGACACACAGGCGTGAGCGATACTGTGGAGATTCAGCTCAAGATCGAAAAGGCCAAGGCCGACCTGGTGTGCATGTGCTACGAGTTCGTGCGAACGTACTACACCAACGTGAAGCGCACCAAGGTGCTGCGGCTGCTCGACGGGTTCAAGCGGTTGCAGGGCCGACTGGCGACACGTCACGAGCTGGGACGCAGGGAGCACCTGCGCGAGTCCAAGCGCGAGTTGACCGCGGCCGCCGGCAACAGCGAAAGCGAAGCCGAAGAGACTGAAGAGCAGGCGAAGAAGAGGAAGAGGAGGAAGAAGAAGAAGAACGAAGAAGACGACAGCAGCAAACAGATCTCTCCGCGACTAGCCGACGGGTTCAAGATGAAGAGGAATGAAGGCGCGTGGAGTCACTACCTGCCCATCAACGACGAGCCCGCATTGGCTGTGGCCACGACCGACGCGTCGCCAACAAAGCCAAACACAACCACGGCGGCAGACCACTCGGTCGGGACCAAGTATCCGCTGCTGCGCGCACAGCGCACGACCACCAGCGGCGACGCCATCACCATCAATGACGGCGGAAGCGGTGCCGGAAGCGGCGACGCTGGTGATGACAATGATGGCGCCGGGGCGTCGACCCGGGAGAATACTTTCTACGACAGCGAGTACTTTCGCGCGGTGAGCTCCAAGCAGAGCAAGGGCCGCGCGGCGCGGGTCTACGCCAAGGCCCGTGCCCACTGCACGCGCGCAAGCGCGTTCGATGCCGTGGCCCGCAAGCTGCCCATTTTGCGGTGGTTCCCGCTGTACTACCTGCCCTGGGCGCTCCAGCAGGACCAAAAGCAGAAGAGGCAGGGCGACGACGAGGAGGCGGAGGAGCGGGGCATGTGGTACGTGTTCGAGAATCTGCGAAGCGATCTCCTGGCCGCCATCACCGTCGGATTCATGCTCATTCCCCAGGTGCGATCACACACGCCACGCACACGCACCACCGCACACGCGACACAACACACGACCGCACACGCGACACACGCACGCCCGTACATGCACACACACATATATATTTACTCTGTTGATTGAATGTAGGGCATGTCATACGCGCTGGTGGCTGAGTTGCCTCCGATCTACGGCCTCTACTCTGCGCTCATTCCTTTGGCGCTCTACTGCGTACGCCACCGCTGAGCCTATTGCAGGTTCCCTCTGAGTTAAACACGTTGTGGCCGACACTTGTCAATTGCGCAACACAACACGACAGTTCTTTGGTACATCGGCTGAGCTGTCTGTGGGTCCAACCGCGATGGTGTCCCTTCTCATACCCGAAGCGGCTGGTGCCATAGCCGAGGTGAGTCCGGGCAACCAGCCTATTACTCATATTACTCATTTTATCTGTTGTTATTATTTGCTGACGTGGGCTCTTTCTGCGCGCGGTAGAAAGGGACCCCCGAATATGCCCAAGCCGCACTGCTAGTGTCCGCCATCAGCGGGGTCCTGATGATAGGCGGGTCACTGCTCCATGTCGGCTTCATTCTCGAGAACCTCCTCTCTCATCCGGTACGTCTGCGTCGACGCACCCGCAAAGAGAGAGAGAGAGAGAGAGAGGGAGGGAGAGCAAGAAAGGCAAGTGCTGACGGCTGTGCGTGGCACCAGGTGTTGAGCGGGTTCACGTCGGGCGCGGCGATCATCATCATGGGCTCGCAGCTCAAACACCTGTTCCGGATCAGCATGTCAGGGAACACGCTGATAGAATACATCGAATCCTTTGCCGAGTCGGCGTCCGACATTCACGGATGGACCACAGGTACCGTACTACTGCCTTGACATCATTGGTTCATTTTATTCTAATTATCTTCACTAACCAACCATGTGACACCAGCTCTGGGGCTGATGTGCGTTGGGCTCATCTTTTGCGCGCGATTTCTGCACCGACGGTACGACCACGCCTTGATGAGAAATCTGAACTGCAGCCCGTTCGTGAGAGTCGTCTCACCCTGAGACCTTTGCTGCACGCATACGTTGCTTGCTTGCTTGATGACTCAGGATCCCCGCCTCGCTGTTGTTGTTGATCATCACGACCCTCCTCAACTGGATCTTCGACCTGTCCACCAAGGTACCGCCCAAAGCTTCGGATTCGGGACAAAAACAACATCATTATTGAATAATAATTCATTTTGATATAATATTTTGATATAATATTATAATATTATAATATTCAATTTAGTAATATTAAAATTCGTTTGTTCCCTCCCCCTTCGGTACGCAGCTGGGCTTGAAGGAGGTTGGCACATTGCCCGACGGACTACCTGAACCGTCCTGGGTCCATGCGCTCAGCTGGTACACCACACGCGTGTGTCGTGTCGTGTGTGTGTCGTGTGTGTGTCGTGTGTGTGTCGTGTGTGTCGTGTGTGTCGTGCAAGTGAAACTTACCTGAGCTCTTCTCTTCGCCAGGGACAACATCAAGACAACCTTCCCAGCAGCCGCGACGGTCTCCTTGCTGGGCTTCATCGAGTCCATATCCGTCGCCAAGCAGTTTGCCGGTCCGTAAAGACACCCCACTCCTTTCCTTCTTCCTTTCACCTGCCTTGACCGGGCTTTGAGCGCTGATTCGGCTCACCCCTACTACTTCCCCCTCCTTGACGCCACGCAGCCAAACGGCAGTACCACATCAGCGTCGGTCAAGAGTTGCTCGCGCTGGGCGTGTGCAATCTGGGCGGGGCCTTTTTCCAAGCCTGTACGTGACACACACCACCGCACACGCACACACCACCGCACACGCACACACGAACAAGGAATGACACGACACGCGCACCAATGTATGACGAGTGCTTGGTAACGTGTGGTCACTTGCAGATCCGGTGACCGGCAGCTTGTCGCGGTCGGCGGTCAACTTCCAGGCGGGCTCCCGCTCGCCGCTGTCGTCCCTCCTCACCGCCGGCCTCATCAGTCTCACCCTGCTCTTCCTCACCCCCGGTACCGCCCGCCAGCGCCCGCATTCCTCGCATTCCTCACCGTACGGCCTCGGCCCGCTGACCGTGTGCTCTCGCAGCGTTCCGCTACACGCCCCTGTTCGTGTTGGCGTCGATCGTGGTGTCGGCGGCGGTGCTGCTGATCGACTACGAGGAGGTCATCTTCCTCTTCAAGATCGGCGACAGGGTGGACCTCGCCCAAATGATCATCGTCTTCCTCGGCACCCTCCTGCTCGGCCCAGGTTCGGCACGACCCACGACACGAGACACACGAGACACACACGACACGAGACACGAGTAGTGTGCTCATATGTAGCGAGCAGAGCTGGGCGTGATCGTGGCCATCGCCGTGTCGCTGATTCAGCTCATCTTCAAGTCGGCCAAGCCCAATTTTGCGCGCCTGGGCCGCTTGCCGGGTACCCTCGTCTACAAGGACATCAAACGGTTCGTACTGTGCGGGCCTGGCGCGCTGGACTCCTGGCTCCTGTCGTTGCTCAGTTCATGTGTGCCGTGTGCGGTCGCGTGTGTCGCGTGTCGTGTCGTGTCGTGTGTGTCGTGTTGCGCACAGGTTCCCGGCAGCGTTGAGGCACAAGGGCATCCTGATCGTTCGCTTCGACTCGAATCTGTTCTTTGCCAATGTCAACTGGTGCGCGGCCACGCAGCGTACACCCGCGTGATTGTTTTTTAGCTCAAAGCGCTTCGCCGCGGCCTCGTTGTTGCAGGTTCAGAGAGACGCTCACAAAGTACGAGCTGAAGAGTAAGCACACGATCTACGCCATCATTCTCGATGCCACCGGTCCGACGACGCACACGCACGCACACGCACCACCGCACACGCACCGCCGCACACGCACGGGCGGCTGACCTGGTATGTGGGCGCAGGTGTGAACACGCTCGACTCGACGTCGATTCATCTGCTCGAGGACCTGGTGCAAGAGTACAAGGCCAAACATATCCGCTTCCTGTGGGCCAACGTCAAGGGCAGCGTCCGCGACACTATGAACGCCTCCGGTACCCACGAGCCAACCCCAGCGATCACCGGTGGCATTCTAATGATTGTCGACTTACGCTCGTGTGCGGCGTGTGGGTGTGGGCTACAGGATTGGCGAAAAAGTTGGGCGTGGACAACTTCTTTTTGACGACGCACGACGCCGTGGACTACATGCTGGCCGAGCTCGAGGACCACGGCCTTATCAAGCCCGACCTGCCTCGAACGACCTCGCCCTCGTCGTTGTCGGCGGAGGATGAACACGCCGCCGACTCCTCCGCCGCCTCCGACAACGACAGCGACGAGGCCCGGAAGAAGGCCAAGTCGGGCTTGCTGACGCGATATGCCGTCGACGTCGACGCCGATGGCGAAGGCGCCGCCGACCTTGAGCGGGGCGCCAGCCGTGCCCGCCGGTGGTGAGACCGCAGCACTGTTAGTTTGAACCCTCTACTGAAGAAAAAAATTTGGCTTGTTTATCCACATGTGCTTTGTACAGGATAAGCCGAGAGGAGGGCGCTGGGACTCACTGACTGACCCACTACTCGAAGAGGTAAGCGTTGTGGTCGGTGCTCGCGCCGAAGAGGAGGGTGCCAAAATCAGGAGTGGAGAGGAAGGAGAGCCACAAATCGTCTTCACCTGGTGGTGATGGTGTGCAGGTGGTTATTAGCCATTGGGCAGGGCGGTTTCACCCTTGCGAAGAAGTGCGAGGTCAGCCGAACCTTGGCCGAGGGCGCGGTAAAGGCGTGGGCGCCACTGATGCGGGATGAAGGTGTCCTCGCTCACATTGCCCTCAGCGTCCATGAGGCTGGCGAAGCCGTCATCACTCAACATCAACAGCTGCCGGCTCCGGTTAGCAAACCAGAGATGGGCAAGTGGCAAACAAACACTTCTGGTGGTCAGTTGAGAGCGCACCTGCTTCTTCTCGAGGGTGAGCGAGGGGCAAGTCCCAGCTTTAACCCAGTGGAAGGTGTGGTGGTCCTGTGAGCCGATCTTCCTCATTGAACCTGTCCGCGAGTAACCATTATTGACTGATCAGAAAAGTATAAAATACACCAAGAGAGGGTTGGCTACCGCCCTGGCCATCGGGACCAATGGACTGGCTCCATCCCAGTTCGTTTTTGAACGCGTAGTAGTAGTCGTCGGGGTCGCTGACGCGGCAGAGCACGTCCCTCGTGAAGTACTGACCCAGATCGGGCCTGCCGCGGTCCATGTCCTCCCACTCGAAACGTTCGCAATGGACGGCGGCGGTCTCAAGGAGCGCCTTGGTAGGCCGCACCACATTCCTGAACCCCACCACATGATTGAGCCACACCACTCCAGCCAACACAAGCGCCTTGGCACGCACTTCAACTCACATTATCCCGTACGTTCTGAGGAGCTTGAGCGGATTGCCAGCGCGACACTGCTTGAGTGCATGGATCAATCCTTCCTCGCGCGTGTGCCACTGGGAGAAGGGGATCTTGCTCTCCTGGTGGTGGTTGTTGCTGATGAACCTGATGTTGATCAATCCGTCACAGAGAGTCAGCCAGAGCAGCCGGAGATAGAGCAGTGGAGGCTGTGTACGTGAGACTCTCCAGCTGGGGGCAAGTGGTGATGAGGTCGACGACAGATAGGTCCTTGGAGGTGATCTTGTGGCAGTTCTCAATGCAGATCTCCCTGAGCTAATGAGCGCTAACGATGTGAGACCATCCGACGGTAGACATGCGTTGATTGAGGATCGGCGTACGTGTCCATTCTGACGTGAAGAAAGGAGACCGGACAAAGCGTGGATGGTGATGTTGGGGCACCTCACCAACCGTATCTGATGTTGGCCAATCCAGGAGTTTGTTTGAGTGAACAAAAGAACGAAGACGAAGACGAAGAGAACAAAGAACGAAGAACGAAGACGAACCTTTTCCGGGCGCACCATGAAAGAGCAGCGGTGCTCCAATTCAGCGGTGGTTAGCTTGCTGTCAGTGATGTTCAACTCCTTGAACCTGTTGGTCACGAGGAATGATGAGGCGATCGCCTCATAAGGGGAAAAGGGGTGCGGAGGGGCGGCAAGAGAATACCTTGCCCAGATGGAGGTGCAGGTGTCGATGAGATCGCGCCATTGGTGGCACACAAGACGTTTGGTGACCAGTGCAGCGGCACGGTCTTCGTGCGAGAAGGAGAGGATGTGGCTCACTACTTCCGGAGGCAGAGTTTCCATGTTCGGGAAGCTTCTCAGTGGTTTCCTCTCTGAGTGTTGATCTTCTGGTGTCTAGTTCTGGGCTTGTTGTTGGTCTTTCGCCACTGTCATTTTAAAAGCGGGGTTGGTACAACTGTCGGGGCCAACACCCGACATGTGTTGCCTTTTCCGAAGAAAAGTACCCAAATGCATCAGCATATCAGACATTCACCGGAAACTTCACGCCACGGTCACAGATGGTGTTTGAATAATTAATTTTATTTTATTTTTTTGGGTTTTTGCTTCCTTGTGACTGGGCGGCGCTGACGCGTTACCGGTTACAGTCCTCCCTCCCCCCAAACTCCAGCCAGCCTTCCCGCCATCCTCATCGTCGTTCGTGTGAGGTGGTGGTGGTCCTCCGATCTTTTCTCTTCGACCCGAAGCTGTCCACCTCACCCTCAGTGCTCCTCTCTCTCTCTCTCTCAACTCCTCCGCCTCCGCCTGGTCCGAACGTCACACTTCCTCGCGCCGGTTCATTCCTCCATCTTCCTCGCACCGGCAGTAGCGCCTGAGTTGGTGTTGTTGGAGAGAGTTTCTGGCCCAGGTCAGTGCAGTCAACAGTTGCGTTGCATTGCGAGTGCGAGTGATCGGTCTCGAGCCGTGTGCTTGCGGAGCATGTGCGGTGGTTTTCAAGCGAGAGAAGGTGAAGGGGCGAAGGCGCGCGTACCGATCCTCGACCTGGCGCTCTTGTGAATCTTGAAACCGTAGATCCTGGGCACGTAGGAGATGGTGGGCTTGGGCGGGATGAACTCGGGGTACATCTGAAGCAGCAGGTGCGGGAACGTGCTGCCGAAGTAGGCACCATCGATCTCTGCAACGCAGCCCATCATCGCAATCAGGCATCGGCACACACGACACACGCACCACCGCACACGCACGCAGAGAGAGAGAGAGAGACGTACGGTTGTGGCGAGAGAGCTTGGGGTAGTAGATGTCTTCGCAGCGCGGGCAGAAGAGCTTGACGGTGTTCATGCGCGGGATGTCGGACTGGCCGACGGGCAGGACGGCCTGGCCCTGGCAGTAGACTCGCGGGCAGCGGCCAAACTCCATGGCGTTGTACTTGTCCACCATCGACGCCAGTCCGCGGTTGGTGAGGATGTACCGCGCGTGAATGAGGCCGTACAGCATCTCTGCTGCAGATTCTATGCTGTCCTGTTGCTCCTCGGTAAGGGCCTCATCTGGAGCCATGAAAAAAAAAAAGGCAGAGGCGATGGTTAATCCACTGATTGATCCAGTGAGGGCGAAGAGGTGGCCAGAGAGCTCTCGAAATGGGGAAATGTCAAACAAAATGCGAAAATTCAGTAGAATGACAAAATCGGACAGAGGATAAATGACGTACCAGATTCAGCATCGAGAATCATGTCCAGAGCATAGTCGTAGTTGGAGACGATACTCCGCAGACCCGTGAGGTTGAAGTCGTCCTGAATGTAGTCCTCGTCCACCTCTACAAAAAATTCGTTGCCCTTGAGGCTGCAAAACCACTGGATCCAGGTCTGATCCTCCGACGAAAGCTCATCCGAGTCCGATTCGGAGTCCACCTCGACATCCTTTTTGTTCCCCTTCTCGCTGGCGGCAGCTCTGCTTTTGCTTCTCTGTTGATTCGATGAGAAAGAATTAATTAACAAAATTGTTGGAAGGAGGGAGAGGCGGCAGATGGATGAGGTGATCGGTGATGAATCGCCCCAGTTACAGATAAATTACAGCCTCAATTAGAGGGAGGGGAGAAAAAAAATGAAATGAAAAGAGGGCGACGGCAGACCCACGTACATTCATGCTGGAGTTGTGGTGCGAACCGAAGCAAGGAGATATGGACAGAAAGATCAGGAAGAGAGGGAACAAGAAGAAGAGAAATCAAGTTTGATACAAAGAGGCCGCCCCCTGCGCAGATGCTGCTCCGTTTGCTCGCCGGAAGCCGAAAAAAATAAGCGAAAAAGAAAAACTCGGGGCGAGAAAATAAAATAAAAATAAAATCAAAAATAGACGGCAACATCGATGTGCCCTCACGACCGACAACCACTGGCCAACGCGCAAGGGCAATCAAGATGAGGTGAGTGGGTCACGCATCACTTCTTCAACAGACTACAAAGCCAAGAACAAAACAAAACACACAGAAATAGTGACGCACAACATAACAACGAGCACAGCCCACGCAGCTCGCTGTGGCGGGTGGGCCGAAGCCAACGGTTAGCCGAAGGGGTGGGCCTCCTCGTTGATGGAGAGCGCGGGCATGCCCATCGAGCCCGGTCCAGGGATCTTGCTCTTCTCGGCGACGACCGCGAGGCTGCCGCTGCGGGTCCGGGAGTGCTTCTTGTCGTCCCGTTCGATCTTCTTCTCCTCCTTCTCGATCTTCTTCTCGACCTTCTTCTTCTTTTTCTCTTCCTTCTTCTTCAGCCTCTCCTCCTCTTCCTTCTTCCGCTTCTCTTCCTTTGCTTTCTTCTTCTTCTCCTTCTCCTCGAGCAGCCGCATGGGCGCCCACGACCGCCTCCTCGCCTCCTTCGCTTTCTTTTCCTCCTTCTCTCTTTGCTTGGCCTCGTCTCTTTCGCTCTTTCCCTCCACCAGCGCCTCGGAGCTCGTCGCCTTGGCACCCTCCTCCTTCAGCGCCTGCTTCAGCTGTGACTTGCGCGCGCCCCGCAGCGCCCAACTCCGAGAGCGCTCCTTCTTGGGCTCCTTGCCGTCGTCGTCTTCGTTCTTGCTCTCTTTCTCTTTCTCTTTCTTGGCCTTGGCCGCCGACGAGCCGGAGCCGAGCTTGCGCGACCGGGGCGAGGTCAGATTGAGCACGGCCTCGTCCCGCGCGCGGCGCTCGATCTCCTCGCGCTCCTTCTGTTCGCGCTCCTCGCGCTCGGCCCGCTCCTTCTTCTCGCGCTCCTCACGCTCCTTCTCCTTCTGCGCGTACTCCTGCTCCAGCTGCTCGCGGATGGCCTTCTTCTCCTGCTCGAGCTTCTCCATCACCTCCTTCTCCAACTGCGCCCTGATCTGGCTCTCCCGCTCCTTGGCCCGCTGCTCGTCATCCTACCAATCAATTATTTGTTAAATATTATTCCAAATTAAATTAGGAAATTTGTTATTAAATTTGTAGAATTGATTATTCTTTTTAATATTTTTTATATTTTTTATTTTATTATAAAATAAAATATTTAAACTAAAATATTTAAATTATGAAAATAAATGGTGGGAGTACCTCTTGCTTCTTGATTTCCTCTTGGCCCTTTTCCTGCTTCTTCCTGAGCTTCTCGCGGTCCCTGAGTTCCTTGTCGCGCTTCTCCTTGACCATGCGGGCCTTGCGGTCCTTCTCCTCCTGCTCCCGGCGATCCTTTTCCTCCTGCTCCCTCCGGTCCCGCTCCTCCTGCTCCCTCGCCAGACGCGCGTGCCTCTCCTGCTCCACCCTCGCCATCTCCTGCTCGATGAACACGACCAACGTAAGTGTGCGCAAACTCGGACTTAAAAAAAACAAAAAAAAAACAAAAAACGAAAACAAAAAAAAAACAACCCAAACGAATCATAAAATAGTGTGGAAATAAATAAATAAATTAATAGTGCAAAAAGCGTACCTGGCTGTTGTTGACAAAGGCGGCGGCTTCCTCGGCTTCGAGCTCGTCGAAGAGCTCCTTGAGCGAGCGGAAGATCTCCTCGAACGAAGGCCGACCCTCTTTCTCAAACTGCGTGCAGTCCATCGTGAGAAGCGCCAAGTCGGGCGGGCCTGATCGCCAATCGCATCACGTGGTCATGGTGAGAAGTCAAGCGACGACGTGCACTCGTCGACCACACGACACACAATGTAGGCGAGTTGGTGAGCGTACAGTCGGGCGGCATGTATTGCGTGAGCAGACCCGACGGGAACGAGTACTTCGTCTCCAGGCTCCTCTTCGGCGGCGGGTGCCGACAAATCATCTCAAATATCACAATTCCAAAGCTGTACACGTCGCATTTCTCGTCGTAGTCCTCGCCCAGCATGACCTCGGGCTGAGCAAGGAAAGCAATTTTACTCATTGGCCGTCGTGTCGTGTCGTGTGGAGAGGAGCGTACGGCCATGTACAGTTCGGTGCCGGCGACCGACATGCTACGGGTGAGTTTCTTTGTGGTGCGGGCGAACCCCAGGTCGCACACCTTCACGCGGCCGTTCTCGGTCAACAGGAGATTCTCCGACTTGAGATCTCTGCGCAGCCGTGTCATGTACAGTGATGGGTGTGTCGTGTGTCGTGTGTGTCGTGTGTGTCGTGTGTGTCGTGTGTGTCGTGTCGTGTCGTGTGCGGTGAGTAACGGAATGTTGGAGACGAAGGGGAAAGAAGAAAGAAACCTGTGGATGATACTGTGGGCGTGGAGGTAGCGCATGGCGACGGCGGCGTCGATGAGCATCTGTGTTCGGTCCTTCCACGAGATCTCGACGCTGGCGTTCTTGAGCAGGTGCGTGAGGTCCCCGTTGGGGATCCACTCCGTGACGATGTACACGCCCGACGAGTGGACGCACACGCCCATGAAGTTGACGATGCACGGATGCCGAATTCCCCTGTGGTCGCCCGCAGCACACACAACCAACGACACGACACGAGCCAAGGAATTTGAATAATTTATAATTTTAAAATTTAAATATTTAAATATTAAAAAACAACAGGGTGGGCGTACTTGAGGGTGGAGACTTCTCGGGCGATGTACTTTTGGTCGTCTTCCACGTACCCGCTCTCTATGAACCTGTTGAACAGCCCACGGAGTTAATAAAAATGGAAATTAAAGCTTACCGCGCTGTGTAACATTAAAAAATGCGGACATAAATAGAAAAATAATAAATAATTCAAAAAAAAAAATTGAAGCCATCATCAACGGGAAGAGGTACTTTTTGATGGCGACGGGAGTGCCGAAGTAGTCGCCTTTGTAAATCTTGCCGAAGGCGCCCTCGGCAACCTCGCCCTCGAAGTTGAGGTCCTTGTAGTCGATTTTGAAATCCGTTTCCCAAATGCCCTCGTGGTCATTGCTCCCGCTGTCCATCTCTTGTCCTTCTTTCTCTCTTTCGAAAAAAGATTGAACGATGAGGAGGTCGAGGCGCGAACGGCAACGGACACGGCGCTGTGTTTCGCTTCTGGCCAACAAGAATGACAAAAAGAACGAAAACGAAAAAGACAGAAAAAGAGAGAAAGACAACACCCAGCAACCAACCGCGTTCAAACTGCCAGGCCTGATAGTTTGTTGTTCGGTTCCAAGGGCCACCATAGAGCACAYGCCTTGCTGGTTTGGGGTCTTGGCCGCTTTCATTCTTTCTTTCTTTCTTTTTGCGATCAAGAACGATCTGGTGAGGTGGTGGAAGGTGAGGCGGAAAGCGCATTCTGCTTCGCTTTGATGGCGAGGTGGAACCGGCGGATGGTCTCCCTGGCCTGCTTGTCCGTCTTCACCTTGTGTTGTTCGATCATCCGAATGACCCGCTTTCCTCTCTTCACATCCACCTGTTGCGTGTGCGGCGTGTGCGTGCGGTGATGCGTGTGCGCGCGTGTGGCGCGGTTATGTGTGTGCGTGTCGTGTCGTGTCGTGTCGTGTCGTGTCGCGTTTAGTTCCAGCACGGGAGGAAAAAGGGAACGAAAGGAGGACGAGGGGCAAACCGAGGGAATGCAGAACGAGAGGAGGGTGGTAAAGCTCTTGATGTCCGGTTTCGTGGCGTAGTCCGTGTTCATCCTGTGCAGCCACTCCTCGGCCTTGTCCAAATTCCCGTTTCTCGCCCACGCCTGTGTGATGTAGTGCTCATGTTGTCAGCTCCTTGTCGCGCGCGCGCGCGCGCGTGTGTGTGTACCTCGATGACCGAAGTGAAGTTGTTGGTATCCGCCGCAACGCCGTATTCCTTCATTGCACCGCACAGCACTTTCTCGGCCTCTTCCGGTTTGCCCATCCGCCCATAGGTGTCGATGAGGAGGCTGAAGACGACGTTGTCCGGCGCTCTGCCCTCCTTCTTCATCCGCGAAATTAATCGGAGCACCTTCTCGAACTGATCCGCGCGCGTGTACGCGTCCATGAGGCTCGCTATCGTGTACATGTTCGGCTGTAACCCTTCTCTATTATTGCGGACACGTGTGTCGTGTCGTGTCGTTGGTCATGTGTCGTAACGTGGCGTGTGTCGTGGCGTGAGGGTGTGTGCGGTAGTGCGTGCACATGTGCGGTGGCGAATGGTACCTCTTCATGAGCACGTAAAGCTTTTCGGCTTCGACAGCCTTCCCAGTCTTGGCCCAGCTGTCTATGAGCGTGTTGTAGGTCGTCACGTCTGCCGCAACCCCGTCTCTGTTCGCACCACAAAACATCGTAAGTGTCCCTCTCTGTGTGTAGTTGGTCGTGTCGTGTCGTGTCGTTGGTCGTGTCGTGTCGTGTCGTGTCGTTGGTCGTGTCGTGTCGTGTCGTGTCGTGTCGTGTCGTGTCGTGTGTGCACGAACCTTCGCATGGCTTTGAAGGTGTCCATCATGCTAGGAATATTGTCGGCCTTGCCGAACGCGTTGATGATGGTGTTGTAGACCGGCGTCGACGGCTTGACGCCGAGGCGCTTCATCTTGTCCAGCGTGCGCAGCATCTCGTCTCTCTGCCCCGCCGTGCCGAGCATGTGCATGATCGCGCCCCACGCGTACTCCTCCGCGGGCCGGCCACCCGTCGCCGCGATCGAATTGAAGGTCGCCAGGGCCTTGTCGAGGCGGCCCGCACGCGACCACGCGGAGATCACCGACAAGTGGGTGAAGTTATCGAGGCCCAGGTGCGGGTCGGCCCGCATGCGCTCGACCAGGGCCTCCATCTTGTCCATCATCTGCTGCTGGCCGTAGCTGTGGACCATGGCGTTGTAGGTGGTCCGATTGGGCTCGACCCCGCTCGCCTGCATCTCGGCAAAGGTGCGCTCCATGGCCGCCACGTCGCCCAGCTTGCCCAGGGTGGCGATGACGCTCGTGTAGACCACCACGTTGGGCTGCAGGCCCTGCCCGCGCATGTCCTCCCACGCCTGCCACATGCGGCGGAGGTCGCCCACCTTGCCCCACGCGTCGACCAGGATCGCATAGGTCGACCGGCTCGGCCGCACGCCGGCCTCATGCATGTCGTGCTGCACCTGCGCCAGCCGCTTTCGGTCGCCCGCGCGGCCGTAGCCCTGGAGCAGGACGTTGAATACGGCCAGCGGCACGGGCGCCGCCGCCTGGGTGGTGGTGGTGGTCTCGGCGCGGAGGTGGTCGTAGAGCTGGGTGGCCAGGTCGGGCCGCTTCCCCTCGAAGCACTGCTCGATCAGAGCTTCGTACTTGGCAGCGGTCGATCCCTGCGTGTTGCACCGTTCAACGGGGTCAGACCTATGTCACTGTCGTGCGTGCGTGCAGTGTGAGTGGTGCGTGTGTGTGTCGTGCGTGTGCGGTACCGGAGGCGCGTTGGCGAGCATCTCGAGGAGGATGGGCAGCGTCTTCTCGCGCCCCGAGAGTGTGCGAAAGCGCGAGGCCCACTGGTGCAGTGGGTTCAGGCTGGGAGAGTGCTGCCGCCGGACAGCGGCCGGCCTGGCTCGACCTGCAGACCTGCAGACTCGGCGGTAAGCGCCACAAAGCAGTTGCTCCACTTATCAATTATGATTACCTTGCTTTGTGCGTGGGGGACTCTGCGCGGTTGTTGTGTGTGGATGAAGCAAATCGCGAGCCCTGTGCGATTGTTAAAATTGATTTTCTAGTCGAAATGGACGTGGAGAATTGTAGCCGTACGGATGCAGCATTGGTGGACAGGCGAGATGAAGATGAAGATGAAAATTGTGTAGGGGAATAAGATGATGACAGAAAGCAGGTGCGGCAGGACAGCGAGGGGCTGCCACTAAGCTGTGGTGCCGTGGAAGGGGCAACCCAGCGTCGAAGGAGGTGACCAGTCCCGGTGCGGGCACGCATCGAAGATGCAGTTCAGGCAAAGAGAAAGATTGTGTCTTTTCTTTTCTTTTCTTTATTGTATTTTGTACCAGATATTTGTGGATCATCTTGTCTACTGGTGTGGGCTGCTGACATGGCTCTCCTTTTTCACACCTCTTGGGGAATGGTATGGAGGGTAAGCACCAGAGTCACCAATTGTAGACACCTCTGTCACTGCATCCTACCAGTATCTCCTTGAGCTCAAGTGTGCATGCAAAGTGGCCCAGTATCATACCAGCCAGGTCACAGAAGGTTTGGACAACTATCAACTTGACACCAGCCTTGACACACACTCAACTTGCAGCACCACACATGCAGCACTCTGTGTCTATGAGGTGGTTCAAAAAGATCTGCACACTCATGATGCAAAAGGGGGCTGTGTAAGTGCCCAACTTGTGGAGTGGCTTTGTGCCCATTGAATAACATCTTCCTTATTCTTGGCATGTTGAAGCTTTTGTAGTTTTGCAAAGCATGTGCTAAGGCTTTTGATTCTCTTCTTGCAACAGAAACATTATGTTGTATTGCTCTCAACTTCCCCCTACTTCTGCTCATTATCAGCCATCTTCTTCTGTTGCTGCTTGTGCCCTTTCTTCTTTTTCTTCTTGCCGCTCACAATCTCCTCCTCGCCGTTCTCGTTGTTCTTCCTCTCCATGACAGCTTCTTCCTCGTTTGGCTTCGTGGTTTCGACGACGTCTACGGTCGAGGGCTCCTTGGCCTTGGGGCTCTTCTTAGGTTTCCTCTCCGTTTTCGTCGTCACTCTCTTGACTTGATCAGCTGTCTCGTCGCTCTGCTTTCCTTCGCTAATCGTAGCCTCTTCGTTCTTTTTCTTGTCTTCGCCTTCCTCGTTCTTCGTCTTCGTTTTCTTTGTCGTCGCCTTCGTCGCTTCGGCAGGTTCTTCGCGTTCGGCTTCGCTCTTTGGCTCACGCGTTACCTCGTCTTCCTTGGCTTTGTTCTTCTTCGGCTTCTTTTCCTTTCCCTTTGTCTCCGCCGCTGTTTCTACCACCTCTTCGCTCTCGCCCTCGCTTTCGTTCTTCTTCGTTTTCTTCTTCGCCTCTTTCTTCTCGCTTTTCGCTTTTTGCTCGCCGACCACGCTCGCGGCGTCTCTCTCGCCGCGGTTGAATCGCTCGACTCGCTCCACCAGCTGCTTGGCCGCCTCCCGGTCCTTGCTTCGCCGGCCGTCCGCAACCGGCACCGAGAGTCGCGCGAGTCGGAGCCCCGCTCGAACCACCTTGTCGAGCAGCTCGCCGTAGACGCCCAGCGGGATGGCATTGTCGTCGCACCCGAGCTCGACCAGCGCTGGGTGGGCCTCGACCACGCGCACCAGCACCCGCCCGGCCTCCTCACCCGCCTCGTTTCCGTCGACCTCGAGCCGCTCGAGCCCCGGCGCCGCGGCATCGGCGCATGCCAGACATTCCAGAGCTGCGCCCAGCGCCGGCCCGAACCGGAGAGGCGGTGTGGTAGTAGCCGTTGCTGACGTCACTGACGCCGCGTCTTTCTTCTTCAGCGTGCTGCTGCGGTTCGTCGAGTCGGCCGCGCTGCCCCGCTTGAGCGTGCCGGTGCGCGACTGTTCGCCGTGCGACGGTGAAGAGGTCGACGAGGCCAGAGCGGCGGAGGTGGTGAGGTGGCGGCCGGGCGGCTGGGCAGCGCCGCGGAGGGTGAAGGACTGGAGGGACGGGCCGGCCTTGGACAGGAACTGGTGGATGGCAACCGCCGTCTTCTCGCGCTCGCCGCCCTTGGTCTTCGTCACATTGTACGACACACTGTGAATGACACACCACGGCACACACCACCGCGCACCCGGCACACGTTATTGGTTAGAGAGCGAGAGCAAGGCGGGGGCGAAGAGGGCATAACGCACCTGAGCGAGGTGAGCTGGAGGTCGGGCGTGAGAGCCGTCAGAGCGGCGAAGAGCTCCTGCATGCCCTCGTCCTGCAGATCGCAGTCGTCCAGGACCAATCCGCCCAACCTGTTGACGCCGCCTATGACCTGTGTGCGCGTGCGGTCGTGCGTGTGCGACAGCGCGTGTGCGGTTACGATGACGCACAGAATGGAGCGAAGAAAAATGAAGCGTAAAAGAGAGAAAGAGAGCTACCAGCTGAGAGATGAGCGGGGCGATGTCGGGCCGGAGCGCGGGGTTGCCGCTGAGGTCGAGGTCGACCGGCTCGGTGAGGTCGTTGTTGTTGTGGAGGGCGGTCAGGAACTTGGCCACCTTGGGCGCCGTGATGCCCGTGTACGAGATGTCCAGGTGGCGCAGCGTCGTCGTGAAGAGTCCCAGCGACACCAGGTCCTCGGCTTGCTCTGTTCGCATGCACGCCATGTCAAAATAAATAAATAAAATAAAATAAAATAAATAATAGCAATAAAAATCAAAATAAAAAGAAGCAATATATATATATATAAATAATAAATAATTAATATAATAATATCAAATAATTGATATAATAATATGTGAGTTACCTTCTGTGATTGGATTGTGGGAAACGTTGAGGCGTCGCACTCCGCATCCCTTGTTCTTGACGTACTTGCAGATTTCTGTGTGTCGTGTGCGTGTCGTGTCGTGTGGTTTGAGGAAGATATAATGGGAGAGAAAACAAGAGGAGAACGTACCGGCAATGTCCAGGGCGCAGTTGGCGAGGTTGATCTCATAGAGACACGAACCGGAGGAGATCACGTGATTGAGCGAAGTCGTACCCTCGAGACCAAGCATGTTGTGTGAGAGGTTGAGGTATCGCAGATTGGCGCCTATCACCACCAGCACCACCACCACCACCATCGAGCCGTCAGTGAGCGACCACATCATTGACAAACAGCGAAAGCGAGTGAATGAAAGAAAGAGAGAAACGGTACCCGTGGCAAAGATGAGCGCCTCGGAGAGATAGGCAATGCCCTTGTGGGTGATGGCGCAGTTGGAGAAGTCCACATGCGAGATGTGGTTCCCAATGATCTTCAAAATTTCACCTGCAAACAGTAGTTATAAGTGCTCAAGAAAGAACGAAAGCGAAGAACTAAAGCTCGAAAAGCGAAAAGCGAAAAAGCGAAGGGCAAAGAGAGGGGAGCAACCCAAGTGCTTCCAGGCCTTTTCGTCGAGCTTGGTGCCGGCAAGAGAGAAGTACTCCAGTTCGAGTTCGCCCAACGCGGGCGGGGCCAGGGTCGAATACGACACCGACGATCCGAGCGAGGAAGAACGCGGCGAGACCACCGACGAGGCCACCACGGACGACGACGGCAACGACGACCGCCGCTTCTTCAAGCACTCGCTCAGCTTCTTAAAGAACGACTCTGTGAATCATGACGATGGTGTTGATGTGGTAAATCATGTGAGTCAGCAAACACGAATAGGATTTAGATCCGAGCAATTGAATTTACCTCCGAGGGGGAGAGACGAGAGAGTGAGATGGGTGAGTGACGACGTGTGGGAGAGAAGCTCGATGATCTGCGTCTCGAGCGTCTTGCTCCACGGCTCCGTCAGCGCTCCTTCCACTAGCCGAGCAGCTCGGAGTTAGTTTTAGCTCCGAATACAACGCTCAAACATGAGGTTGGCAGGCCGCGACGTACCGCGCGGGCTGCGGGGCAGCTTGGGGATGGACTCGTCGCCCAACGTGTTGGGCGGGAGGAGCTCCTTGGCCGCCATGATGAGGCTGCCATCCGCGCTCGCCACCGAGTAGTCCGTCAAACTCACGTGCTTGAAATGCCGATTGAAATACAGCGCTTTGCACAGCGCCTACAGTGTGTCGCATTTTTGATTCGTGTGCGTGTGCGTGTGCGTGTGCGGTGATGCGTGTCGTGTGCCGGCAGTTGGATCAGAATGAATGCCCAGAAAAGATAGTGGTGGCGGTCGCGAACCTTGAAATGAATGGCGTTCTGGAGGGGCGGATTGTCGAGCACGTGACTCTTGTCGGCGAACTTCTGTTGCAGGTAGCGCTGGAACTCGGGCAGGAATTGGAAGGCGGCCGCCGCGTCCCTCGTCTCCGGGCTGCTCTTCACATCGCGGATGCCGTAGTAGTTGCACCACGCGCAGAAGATGTGCCAAAAATTGTCAAAACTGCCGGCACGCCCTGCATGTCATTAATTTTTTAAAAAATGTAAAATATATTAATATAACTCATTAAATTATATATATATATATTACTCAAAAAGGAAATATTGAGGCCGTACCGACGATGCGCTCGACTTCGTGTGGAGCAGGGTCGATGAGGCTGTGTGTGCGTGTGTTGTGTGAGCGGGTGACCAAGAGGAAACAAAGAAGGAGAGCTGGCGGTACATCTTTTGGTCGACGTTGACGATGAGCTGCTGCGTGAAGTGTTCGGGAAAGTCGGGATGGAGACCTCTGTAGATTCCCTCGATCACCCGAACGATCTGACCCACCTCCTGGCTGTTGAACTATTACAAAATAATATAATAGAATAATAATAATTATACAACGAGAATATCATATAATAGCGCACATAGAGAGGGTGAGTGAGTAGATGAGAGTGGCCTAACAACTAGCACGCCGCACACAACACGAACCAGGATGTTGAAGCTGTGGAAACGGATGTCGAGCTGCACACGTTAGAGTATACTCGAGTAGTTAGCTGCGTGCTTCTATGAGACGCGTGTGCGGTGATGAATGTGCGTGTGCGGTCGTGTGCGATCGTGCGATACCTGGTCGGACTTGCCGGCGTGTAGTTCGTAGAGTTCGTAGTAGTGGCCGCATCGCTGGAGCCCCTTCTTGCCGAAGGCGCCCATCTTGAAGGAGAAGATGTGGAACGGTCCCAGCACGAGCAGGCGCTTCTGGACCTTGCCCTTGGGGTTGATCTTCTTCACCCACGTCGAGTACACGATCTCGTAGTCGCCATAGCTGCTCAGCGTCTCGTACACAAACTCTGCATATTTCCGCCCCGACATACATCAATAATAATGATTTGTTTATATTGTAATTCAAATAATAAAAAACTAACATAAAATAAAATAAGGAGGGACGCAAGGAAGAGAGATTAAAAAAAGAAGAAAAAAAAAACCAAAGAACGAAAGCGACGGACCGAGTTCCTTGGCCTTGAGGCCGACCGAGGCGACACTGTTGCGTTGGGAGACCCGTCTGCCCGCCGCGGAAGACGACGAAGAGAAAGAATAGGTGGCCTCTGTTGCCGCCATCCTTGCCGTAGGCTACTCTTGAATTAATCGAATCGCTCTCGTTGTCTCGCGCGATTTGTTTTTTTCCAAGTTCGCTACGCCTCCTCTCCTCACGATCTCTCGAGATGAAAGCGTCGAATGCAGATTTCAGCCACCACCTGGGATTCGGCGCGTGCGTGGTCGAGAGGAAGATGGAGAGCAAATCCACCAACGGTCCCGCAAGACCAAGGGCTCCGAAAGACCAACAGGCAAATAACGAACAGTAATTCGGCCAATTGAGCGGTTTGACAAGGAAAAATAATTTAGATACTTTTATCACACTACCATAAGGCGCATGTCTTCACGCCTGGCGGGTGTTCCACATCATTACGGGAAGCTCTAACCCCCCCTGCGGGGCGGATGTAGTGCGAGATCCCACGATTTCGGACCTAGGCCTTGCTGGGGCCTCCCTTGGCATTCGGGGCGAGTGGTCTCGTCGGCTTCTTCTTGAGCTTGAAGAGGTGCGTCTTCTTCAAGTGGTTGGGGTTCATCTGAACCGCGTCCACTGGCTTGCACTTAATCTAGAGACAGAAAAACCAATCGTCGTCAAACGTTGTGAGCTGCTGCGGATTCGGGGTGGATTCGGGTGCTGTGTGTCTGGCCACTTACCTCTTCCGACGTAAAGTGCTTGCCGATCATCTTGAAGAACTGCTTGTCATTCTTTCGTCGCTTCTGCCACGAGAGGTACACTACCGTCTCCGGCGAGCAAATATCCTGTGCGGTGTGTGCGGTGGGCGTGTGCGCGCCACATCAGCACACAGCCAAGCAGAAGAATTCTAAGAATTGCCGTTGGCGGTGAGGCGACAGTGTCCCTCTGCGGACCGTACATTCAGGGTCTGTGCAAGGGGCGCAAAGAGGTGTTCCCAATACACCACGTCGCTGGCCACCACCACGTCGATCGGTCTCGCAATGTGCTCGTGCTCCTCTCCCCTAGCGTATGCCAACGCCAGGGAAGTGGTGTTAAGAGAGTGGCAGCAGTTGATCACGATTCTGCTGGGCATCACCTACCAAGCCAGCGGCGCGGCGTCGCAGCATTCCGGCGAGGGCAGCAGGTGGGCGTTCGCCTCGACGTTCCACTTCATGAGCGGCAACACCTGTTGTTGATGATGACGATGACGTTGTTGATGATGATGTTGCGGAGGGAGCGATGGGTGGACGTCATGGTGAGTGTCGGGTAGAGACCAGTCCAGCGAGGCGGTGGTGAGGTGTGAGGAGAGGTCTGGTCGACACGTACGTCGGGCAGGTCGGTGAGCACTACGCGAGCGCCCTTGGAGGCCAGGAAGATGCCCGGGATGCCCGTGCCAGCGCCCAGCTCCACCACCCTGTTGTTGTTCAGGCGCCAAACGAGCAAGCAAACAAAAGGGTGGGCCAATGAGGGATGGGGAGCCGACAGCGAGGGCTGCCGAGGTGGTACGGTACCGCTTGCCAGCCCACCAGTTCTCGCCGTCGGCAGTCGGCGGGAACGCCTCGCGCGAGTTGAAGTAGTCCGTCAACACCAGGCTCTGACCGCGAGGTTTAAATATATTATAAATTTAAATAATAATTTCTTTTTATATTATAGGTTTTATTTATATTTTAAATAATTGAAACATATTGTTTTAAATAATTCTTCGAAGAGGATGGGTACGTACGGCGTGCCAGACTTGATGAGCAATGCCTAGACGGGGCTGCTGCTTTATGCTGATCTTCAGGCCCGAAATCATGTAGTCGGTCACGACGAACTCGGTTTCATCTTGTTCCGCTTCTTGATTTGACGAATCGGCGAGGGCAGGACTGGTTTCGGATGAGGCAGCAATCTTTTCCCTTCTTCGGTGCGACGCATCTGCATCGTCCTCATCTTCAGAAGATGACGAGTAGACGGGCGCGCCGAGCAGGGCGCCCCACGCAATATCCTCATCCTCGCTCCATTCGTCCAGATTGCAGCCCTCGTCCGGCTGCCACAACCTTGCATTCTCTCCCGAGACCTTCACCTCCGCTGCCCTTTGTTGCGTCTCCATCTCTAGCACGAGATCGGCAACCCGTTGAATGCTGGATTGGGTTTAGTTTCTCAAGAACGGAAAAACAAATCGTAATTCTCAAAATAGAAATAAAAACAAAAACAAAAACAAAAACAAAAACAAAAACAAAAAAAATGAAAAAATGAAAAAATAAAATCGGCTTGTCGAGCCGCTGTCAAGTACCGTCATGGTACACGTGTTGATGACAGCGCGAGCTGTTGAGGATGAAGAGAAGTTGATCGCCACAGGGAAAACCCATGATGTCACTCGGTCGATGACAGGCGCAGTGCGGTTGTTGAGAAAGAGAAAACTGATCGCCGCCAGCCCGCCGACCCGGCGTAGGGCTGTGGGGTTTTCGTCCACACCCAGCCGACCTGGCGACCCGTCCTACACACCGTCCAACGCCTTAAATACTGCCAACAGTGTGAGTTTTCAAAACACAACATTACCATCACACCAACACCACCAGCAACCAATAGCACTACCACCAGCTTGAGCAGCAATGTCGCGTAGGCGGAGAGACGAGGGAGAGGACTATAGGGAAGAGGAGGAGGAAGAGGGACACTACGCTGGTGGTCGTGGCGGCGGCGGCGGATCGCGTCGCGGCTTCGCGGCGATGCCCAAGGAGAGGGTGCGCGCCATTGCGGCCAAGGGCGGCCGCGAGTCGGGCCGGCGCCGACGCGAGGAGAGTGAAGAGGAGGAAGGCGAAGAGGAGTACGGCGGCCGTGGGGGCGGCGGCGGCCGTCGAGGCTTCGCGGCGATGCCCAAGGAAAAGGTGCGTGCGATTGCGGCCAAGGGCGGCCGCGCGTCGGCCCGGCGCCGACGCGAGGAAAGCGAAGAGGAGGAAGAGGGCCGAGGCCGCGAAGAAGAAGAGAGCGAAGAGGGCGAGGAAGAGGAAGAGGAGCGCGGCTACGGTAGGGGAGGCGGTGGTGGTCGCCGCGGTTTCGCGGCGATGCCCAAGGAGAGGGTGCGCGCCATCGCCCGCAAGGGCGGCCGTGAGTCAGGCAGGCGCCGACGCGAGGAGAGCGAAGGCGAAGAAGAAGAGGAGGAGTACGGCGGCTACGGTGGCAGAGGCGGCGGCGGCCGTCGCGGCTTTGCGGCCATGCCCAAGGAGAAGGTGCGCGCCATCGCGGCCAAGGGCGGCCGCGTGTCCGGCAAGCGGCGACGCGAGGAGAGCGAGGAGGAGGAGGAAGGCGGCTACGGCAGGTACGCGCGCTGGGCAACTGTCCACCAATCAACGTCTGTCAGACGTCGCACACGGCTGATCTGCGTGTGTGTCGTGTCGTGCGACAGGTACGAAGAGGGAGGAAGGAGGACTCGACGAAGGGGAGAGGACTACGGCGAGGAGGAGGAGGAAGAGGGCGAAGGCTACAGCGAAGAGGAGGAAGAGGGCTACGGCCGCCGTGGCCGCGGCGCAGGTGCGAATTGAGAGAACCCATCCCGCTCTACGCATACACTCACCGCACACGACACGACACGACACGACACGACACGACACGACACGACACGCACAGGGTCGAGGAGGGGCTTCGCTGCGATGCCCAAGGAGAGGGTCAGAGAGATCGCAGCCAAGGGCGGCCGCCACTCGCACGGCGGTGGCTTTGCTGCGATGCCCAAGGAGCGCGTGCGAGAGATTGCGGCCAAGGGCGGCCGCCACTCGCACGGCGGTGGCTTCGCGGCAATGCCCAAGGCGCGCTTGCGCGAAATCGCGGCCAAGGGCGGACGCCACTCGCACGCCTATGCCTACTAGCAAACGCGGCACAATACCGCCCACACGCCCACACACAAGCCTACGCCCAGTGACACGCGTTGGGAGGTTGGAACCAATAAAGCGAGCTTCCAAAACGTTGCGACACTCGACCGAGCTTTTGGGGGAGGGTGAGTGAGCGTGTACCTGGTTGGGGCGAGACGACGGCAAACTGTTGATGACACGCCGCGCGCGGGAGAGGAAAGAGAAGAGATCGCTGCCTTTCCCTCGACTGTGTCAAGACTCAACGACAGGCTCGTGCGATTGATGAGAGAGAACAGCCGACCTGGCGACCTGGCCCACAACCGTCCAACAGCGCCCGATCCATAAATACCGCGAGCAAAGGGTGAGTTTTCAAAACACAACATCGTCATCAACATCACCAACATCAACAGCAGCAGTGGTACCTTGAGCCTGAGCAGCAATGTCGCGTAGGCGGAGAGACGAGGGAGAGGACTACAGCGAAGAGGAGGAGGAAGAGGGACACTACGCTGGTGGTCGTGGCGGCGGCGGCGGCGGATCGCGTCGGGGCTTCGCGGCGATGCCCAAGGAAAAGGTGCGTGCGATTGCGGCCAAGGGCGGCCGCGTATCGGGCCGGCGCCGACGCGAGGAAGGCGAAGAGGAGGAGGAAGGCCGAGGCCGCGAAGAAGAAGAAGAAGAGAGCGAAGAGGGCGAGGAAGAGGAAGAGGAAGAGGAGCGCGGCTACGGCGGCAGGGGAGGAGGTGGTGGTCGCCGCGGTTTCGCCGCGATGCCCAAGGAGAGGGTGCGTGCGATCGCGGCCAAGGGCGGCCGTGTGTCGGGCAAGCGGCGACGTGAAGAGAGCGAAGAGGAAGAAGAAGGCGAAGGCTACAGCGAAGAGGAAGAGGAGCGCGGCTACGGCCGGCGCGGCCGTGGGCGCGACACCTACGCCACCGGCCCCTCGCAGACCGTGAGGCGGTACCGCTCGCACCTGCACCTGCGTCCCGTGCATTACTCCGCCAATCCTGCAATCGGTCAACACGCGCGTTGGACACTACAGGATGTACGAGCGGGGCGAGAGAAAGCCGCGGCACTCGCTGAGGGAGGAGGACCAGGGCGTCGGGTACCTGGAGGACGAGGAGTCGCTGGAGGACCGCATGGGCTACTTCGGCAAGGGTACGTGCCTTAGCCTTCGCCCGCCCTCACTGCACACGACACGACACACTCATCGCACACGCACACGCACAGGAGCACGCAAGGGCTTCGCCACGATGCCGAAGGAGAGGGTCAGAGAGATTGCTGCCAAGGGCGGCCGCCACTCGCACGGCTTCAAGCGCAAGGCCAGGTGCGTCCCACCCTGTGCGAGGGGTGGCGTGTCGCTGCGGACCTAAACCTGGGCACTCGCGTTTGCGCAGGTACGCCGAGGGCGGTATGGAGGAGGTGCCCGCGGGCGAGGGCGAGGAGCGGCGGGGCGGGGACTACCGGG